>JAIEZT010001373.1:27087273-27123338 GCA_019594935.1 Periophthalmus modestus | reverse complement strand
AAACCACGGTAAATGACAGATGTTTGTCGGATCGTGAGAGTCTATCTAGGGCTACCCCCCCCCCCCCCAAGTGTGCCACTGTGACTGGATTCCGACTTTAAGCATAATCATTCAAGACAGCTAATGGGTGATGTCACAATTTAGCATCCTGGAGATTGTTTTCTTTGTTTGCTTGGGTTCAGCCATGACAACTGAGAAGATTACCAGATATCTACTCTACTAAATATATAATCCATCAGGACTTAGCCACATCTTAAGCAAGCCTAAATAAGCGTCCCTGAACATGCCCCTGAAGCAGAAACGTCAAACCCGAGTGAACTACTCATTTAAATGACTAAATAGACAAAGTATAACAATGGTACAATGAATTAGAGAGCACAAGTCCAGTTACAGGGTTAGCACAGTAACAGAAGCTCCGCTTTGTCGCATATTGTCAGCTAAGACACAAAGTGCAGTGTTATCACCACATGCACTAGCTCGCAGGATATGCAAACATGTGAAACCTGCGCTTCAGCCATGCCCATGAAGCCCACCATAAATTTACACCAAATCATCACTTACGCTTTTTATTCTCTGTGTCTGCATTACCTCAGGTGTATGTAGTGCTTTCAGACAACCAGCTCTCTTCTGCCTGCAAACCGCTGCAGAGGTACTCGCAAAGCTCTCGTGTTGGTGGTGGTGGTGATGTGGGATTACTTGCGCTAGCCGACACACGGCGTTGCCACGAAGCACTGAGAAAATAACACGGAAAATGGGCGGTCAGGCAATCGGGATGACTGTACAGGTTTGCCAGCTGGCCAGATCTCGGGCTACGGACCGGGCGATGGCTATTGCACGACCCAATCTGGCCTGTATATGCGCCCTATTGATCGCGTTCAAATAAGCGTATTTCATGTCATAGTTTAGCCTTTTGCCCTCTAACTCCATTGAAATCGAATTTGCTGATGAAAATAGGGTTCAGATGGCACAGGATATGCTCGCCATTTTTACATCGTCTTCATCAGAATCCTAAGACTGCTTTTAAGCTTCTATCGTCTACTTTGCTCCCATGTGATGCTGGGGCTGCTTGTTCACACCTCCGTCATCAACACAATAGCCTTTAGCCGCCCCTGGGCTGTGCAGATGCTAGCACAGCAGTTGCCCTCCTTCAGTGTTCAGTGCTAGAAAGAATTGTCAGAGCTGACTCAATGTACTTTGTGCTGCCAGTGTGTACTGTGTGCTCCAACACAAGGGACCAAGATCCTCCAAGTGCGGCAACCGCTGCGCCTCGCGTCAGTCAATCAGCGTGCACCATCAATTGTCGTTTGTTACGGCTTTGGCTCGCAACACAAACAGGTAGAATTACACCAACACCAGCCCCAACAGTCTTGACAGCTAATTACACCCTCGGAGATATGTCACAGCATTTCATCCGCTGAATGCAAATCAAGCTCATTAATCAACCATTAGCAGAATGGCTGATGAAACTGTATAATTTAGCTAGGTAGCAAGAATTTGTACTTTTCGTTTCCTGTTTGAACGTTGTAAGTTGAAACATGCGACGCTGCAAAACCTACGGGTTGAGTTATGACAAGCATGTGTATGTTATATAACTGCTTGTGTGGACGCGTAATGGAAAATAATCGTCGCTCCCCCATCACCGTCCTGGCCCATAACACACCCGCCTTCACTACATTATACAGTGTCAAGCCTCATCCCCCTGCGCCCTTCACCCATTTATTAATCATTGGGCAGGACCATCCCCTGGCCAGCACCGCTCAAACCCAGTGAAACGACGGGTAGCCAGCCATAACGACTCCGTTTGCGTCGCAGCGATTTTTTCGAAATACACACCTGGGATTATTTTGGGGAGATCGGGCTGTGTTTTTTTTTTTCGGGTTGAGATGATGATTGGGTCAGAACGCTAATGATTTGATCAGTTTATCAGTTATAATCTGAGGAAGGGCTTCTGATCGACTTCAAGACGCCACGATTTTTCAGGATTCTAGCCGAAACAAATGACAATATATTCCCTTCTTTACTGTTGGCCAGGGATCAGATATGCTGTCAAAAATCGGAACATCTATGACATTTCTTGAATAAACTGCCGCACTATGGTTTGGATAATCTGCTGGGACAGCGACACCCCCATCTAATGGTTTTGGGTATAAATCATGTCTGGGAGCCATGGGGACACAGAGCTCAAAACTGGACTGTCCCGAGTCAGCTAGGCGACATCTGATCGTCACCGTATGTTTGTCGCACTGCCCCGAACTTGTAAACCCCTACTTCAAGCCCGCAGCAGGGCTATCAGCTCCATCATTCCACAGAAATCCAGATGCATCTCCTCCATCCCTGCTCTCTACACACACGACTCCTCGCGCTTACCGTAAACCGAAAGAAAGCAGCAAGTGACCGCAGACAAACTGAAAAGTAGTAACCAACAACAGAGTCTTCTTTCAGGACTTAGGCCATAATTTAGCTCTGCATATTCTATAGTAAGCTTTTTTTGGCAGGGTGAAAAGAATCATTTTTTAAAACGATTGTTGATTCAAGAGTCTTAGCAGCTCTTCCCCATAGTGATGGGTCTGGTAACAGTGATATTGTGGCGGCGTGTTGAGCCAATAACAATGTGTTTTTTATTAAAATGCATCAAAAAACTGCTTACTATAAATAAAGAACTAAACCTTGGTGTCATTATCTTTGCTCCAAAAATGTATTGTAAAATTATATCAGAGAAATGTTAAATATCTTTGACTTTTTTTTTGTCAATGTCACAATCAATAACTCCACTTCCAACTCACTACTGTTCAAAGTACTGATGACCTTTAACCTTATGTGGTAGATTGTGTTCAAACAAACATGGGCGGCGTCTACTCATTGCTCAAGTTTCCATTGATTTTACAGGTAGCAGATCTCAAAACTTGAAAGAGGTTATAGCAGCGGATTAGAATATGACAAAATGCATGTTGACGTGATATAAAAACATCCAGGCTATCACAGGTTTTTGTCTCATATTTCCTTTAAACTGATATAAAAATATTACTATATTTTAGCTTTACCTTAAAGTTATGCATTTCATAATAGACTTAAGCATTTGTTATCGATATTTAGCAACAGAATTTGTAATTAAAATTTTAGCAATTACAAACTCAATCATGACTTATAAACTCAATTAACTTCTGCTTTTACATTATTCTTGAAGTTACCTTTGTGTATTTTACCATATTTATATTTAATGTAGTTTAATTGCACCACAATCAACAACAAACTCCTCACTAAACACGATGATTTAGTCACATGCAGCTGCCAAAATAAGAGTTTAACAGAAAAACTTTTGTAACCTCAGCAAAACAAACCAGAACCAAACATACTTGCATACGTTTGTTTACATTAGCAGATAAGGAAGTTATTTAGTTGCATCAATAATAGTCCATATTTACAGAGTGTGCCTGAAACATAGCAGCACGCAACCTGTGAGTTAAGCCCCAAACAATAGCACACGCAGAGCTTACCCGCCTGTCAATCAGGTTTTGTAGAAAGCAAGGTTGTTTCTGCACACTGAAATTGCTATTAAGTTGTCTGCGCCTTTCCTCACGCTGCTTGCACTGAGGAGATACTTTGCAAGTTATCATGGGGATGAATGGGAGTCTGTCAGTGTTTAACCTTCCTGGTTGGAAACAAATTGGTTCCACCCTGGACAATACCTGCTGCCTCTCACTGGAAGGAGGAGCAACAACAGGGAGCTCGAGCAGCACGCACGTGAAAAGGGGGGCGGAAAAAAAGTGGAGTGAGGTTGTTTTCACACTGCCACTAGTTAAAGGCCATGTAAAAGAGCATTTGCCCCGAGAGTTGTGCTTGGGTGCACGCTGGACGCTGTAAACGGGCCAGCTCCGAGAGCTCTTAAACAGGAGGCACTCAGAGCTGCTCCCACTCACACTCTGGAGCAGGGCAACTGTGATGTGTGAAACCGTCCAACCTCGGGCCGACTTACACAGTCCTCGGTGCAAGTAAAAGTGTTTGGGATTGGAAAACATGTACATGTATGAATGGATGTTCTGTCCGCTTTAAGCACGTTGTCATGGAGATATGTTCGGTGGTCAGTGATGGACTCTCACGTGGCTCATGGTGCAGGCTCAGGGTGAATGATGTTCAGTGTATGTGAACAAGAACGACCAAGAGAGAGGTAAACAGAAACTAACTGGAGTGTGCACTGGGGTCACTCCACAGAGCCCACTGACATGTGAAAACCACCTGAGAAACAACAGACTTCTGTACAATCAACAATAAAAAACAAGCTGTTACTTATCTCACTCACTCAGTAAAGAAGTAAAAGAAGTTACACATTTTGTTCTGATGTGTTAAGAGCACTTTAGAGAGGAAATGTCTTCTCCATCTGACAGACAAATTAGTGTCTGTGGTGAACTACCAAGTTAGGACAGAGTTTGTCACGTTCCCTGGTCTGACTCCAGACCACCCCCCCTCCCCCCGGACTCTAACAGAAGGTAGATGGTGACTGGCTGATCGGGCGAACCCGGCTCTCGGACTATAAGACTGTGAAGGGTTGGGAATATCAGACTATTCCACAAGCCTGAAGCTGTGTGAACGACAATAACCGCTCTCAGGTGAATATTCACCTTGTATTACCTTCCTCTGTGCTCTCCAAACATGTATTTAACACTTTTATCTTACAAAGTACTGGATCAGTGCAGAGTGAGGACTTTACTTAATCCCTCTTTGGAATGAGACTGCGGCGGGTTCAGAACAGCTCTAACAGATAAAAGAACACGACTGCGAGAGGTGACAGGACGATCGCTTATTATTCATCAAAGACCGAGATAGAAGATGTGTAAGGTTAAGCTTGAAGTCGTGTTTGTAGTATTTTTAACATTTAATGAGAGAAAAAATGCTGTATACAAAGTTTAAAGCTTGTGAGTGTTTGTTAGCCAGTCGTCCATGTAAGCTTTACCGAACAAAGCACAAATAGAAAATGGAAGATTTTAATCAAAGGAACATTTACATGCAAACATTTAACAGACTCC
This sequence comes from Periophthalmus modestus, assembly GCA_019594935.1. Lineage (NCBI taxonomy): Eukaryota > Metazoa > Chordata > Actinopteri > Gobiiformes > Gobiidae > Periophthalmus > Periophthalmus modestus. The sequence goes on along the minus strand of JAIEZT010001373.1, from coordinate 27,118,317 downwards.
CTCCAGAACCAACATGAGTCAGGTGGAGATGCAAGCTCTCTCAGAGGAACAATGTGTGTTTTTATTTATTCTTATTTTATAAAGACATTTTGTTTGAGTTGATCACCTGCTTAAAGGACCTATATTATGCAAATGTTTTATTTATGTTAAACTATTGTATCCTCGTCAAAAAGACACCTGGAGTTGTGTTTTGTTTCATTCACACACGTCTGTGCCATGTGCTACTACAGAAAGTACTCTACTGTGGTACAGTGATTACTGTGATACACTTTCACTAGAATCATTTCAATAATTTGCAGCCGTGGAATTGTCAAACTTTGAAGCTACAGCTATGGTTTTAGCCTCATTGAAACGTCTTCGCTTCTCTGCACACTAGAAGATATTGCAGACTTTCTGTGACAATCTCAACGGACAAAAGGTCAAATAAAATCATATTTAACATTTTATGGTTATTCTAGTACATTGGAGAGTGAATCAGAGCAACTGAGGCTAAAAATAGCTGTTAACTACCATTAAATGACATAAGGTAGAACAGAGCATTTTGAGCTTTTGAGATGCAGACGCTGTAATAATGTTGGATCACTCATGTGTGAATGAAACACAGCACAACTTCAGGTGTGGTTTTGAGGAGGCAACAATATTATAGCATCTTTTGCATAATACAGGACCTTTAATGGAAAGACTTAAAGTTTTTTCTAAACACTCAAGTCCGGGAAATGCACCAAAAACATTTGTATGTCTCCATAATCTACCCACATCTACTTCATACGTTCACAATGCTCAGAACTGAAAAAACATGCTTTACCCTGTAATACTTTTACGTCAGCGATATAATAAGTGAAAACTATCTATAACGCTCTCAGCCACACTCCACAGATTGGTCATTTCCAGGCTGTATATGAGAAGCAGCATTGGCCACTGAGCCTCCCACATAAAAACTCCATTACTGACGCCATGGTAACGCGTGATGTCACAGGCCATTGCACTTGATTAGGGGCTGCTGGACGCCTGTATCTGCGATCACAGTAATCTGCTCTGTTCCACACTCGGGCCATTAGAACAGCATGTCTATTTCCAGGCAGGGGGCCACTTTCACCTCAGTGCTGGATGCTGGGAGGACATGCTGCTAAGAGTTACCTGTCCAGTTAGAACCGCACGCTTTGATGGAACTTTACAAAGACGAGCAGGTCTGGAGCAGTAGCCTGGCTCCCTGTCAATTCCAGAGAGATGCATGATCCATTCACGTCAAAAACATAAAGAACTGGGGAACAGTTTGGAGTTCTGCGATCGTCAGTCACCTCAGTCGTCCAGGTCTGATCCATCGCAAAAGAAAAATATCAAATCTGTCAACTGGACAAAACTTTGTAGGAGTGAAGACGTTTTGCTGCTCATCCAAGGCGCTTCTTCAAACGTTTTGTCCAGTTGACAGATTTTATATTTTCCTTTTGCCACCAAACTGTTATTTATCTAAAAGAAGTTACATATTTACTTGTGAATGCTGTGAGAATTTTCAAAAGGAGATGTGTTCTGCATTTGAATCAGACTCAGATTTATAGCCATTGTCTGTGAGCAAAATTCACAAACTGTGCACTTGCTGTTGGCGTTATCACATAAGTACACACTATATTTAATAGGTTAACGTCATGTCAGCTGGATTCAGGTTCAAAAATGCAAAACTCTGACGTCTTCTTTGTGCCTTGTGTGGTGTATTCTTGTGGAATGCAGCTGACATACAGAGACCACGAGTTCACATGAGAACTAACTCTTTATACAGGAAAAAGCCTGCGGAGACCTGCACCATCCAGGCAAAACTGAATTCATATGTCTGAGTATTATTACATTTAATGCTTTGGACTTCAAGTTAAATTAGTAACATCATTTCCTGTTTAAAACTGATTCTCTGCTCTTGGCCCCACAACTTCACTGTGGCCGTAGAAATAAGCAATGGATTTTCAGTTATGACGTCCAAAAAAAAAAAAAAAAAAAAAAATGCTGCACAGAATGAATACTTCCAGTTGCAGCACAGGTACGGGTCATGTTTTGCACACTCTCAATAAAGAAATCTTTGAATGTGTTATACATGTTACATAATATTCACGTTGCCCTCACTGTACAGAGCTGTAAAATCAGCCTCTTGTTAACAGCACAGACACAGCTCCCCTTAAGCTCTCTCTCTCTGTCTCTCTCTCTCTTTCTCTGCCTGTCTGTCTGTCTCTGTCTGTTTCTCTCTCTCGCCTCTCTCTCTCTGTCTCCCTCTCCTGTGCTCTCTGTCTCTCCCTCTCTGCCTGCCTCCCTCTATCTGTCTCTCTCTGTCTCCCTCTCTTGCGTTCTCTCTCTCTATCTCCCTCTCTTGCACTCCCTTTCCCTCTGCTTGTCTGTCTGTCTCTCTCTGTCTCCCTCTCTTGCGCGCTCTCTCTGTTTGTCTCTCTCTCTCTGTCTCCCTCTCTTGCGCTCTCTCCCTCTGTCCCTCTCTGTCTCCCTCTCTTGCGCTCTCTCTCTGTCTGTTTGTCTCTCTCTCTCTCTCTCTGTCTCCCTCTCTTGCGCTCTCTCTCTTTCTGTCTCTCTCTGTCTCCCTCTCTTGCGCACTCTGTCTGTTTGTCTCTCTCTCTCTGTCTCCCTCTCTCTGTCCCTCTCTATCTCCCTCTCTTGCACTCCCTCTCCTTCTGCTTGTCTCTGTCTCTCTCTCTGTCCCTCTCTGTCTCCCTCTCTTGCGTTCTCTCTATCTCCCTCTCTTGCACTCCTTCTCCCTCTGCTTGTCTCTGTCTCTCTCTCTGTCTCCCTCTCTTGCGCTCTCTCTCTCTCTCTTTCTGTCTCTCTCTGTCTCCCCCTCTTGTGCGCTCTCTCTCTTTGTCTGTCTGTCTCTCTCTCTCCCTCTCTTTCTGTCTCCCTCTTTCCCTCTCCCTCCCTCTCTCTGAATAACTACATGCAGAACACAGCCAGTGTACACCAGGGCAGAGAGGCGCTGTATCCTTCTCTCTGTCTGTCTCTCTCTGTCTCCCTCTCTTGCACTCCCTCTCCTTCTCTCTCTCTGTCTCTTCTGTCTGTCTCTCTTGCGCTCTGTCTCTCTCTCTCCCTGTCTCTGGATAACTCCATGCAGAACACATCCAGTGTACATCCAGAGCAGAGAGCAGCTGTCTCCCTCTCTCTCTGCCCTGGACGTACACTGGATGTGTCTAGAGAGGAAGACAGAGAGCAGCTGTCTCCCTCTCTCTCTCTCTCTCTCTGTCTCCCTCTTTCCCTCTCCCTCTCTCTCTCTGGATAACTCCGTGCAGAACACATCCAGCGTACGTCCAGGGCAGAGAGCAGCTGTCTCCAAGTCAAGTGTGTGAAAAACAAAAGGGCGGGCATCTGGGTGACCACTGGAGCATGGAGCACTAGTTAGTCTGAAGCGCAGCGTAAACACGGCCGGGCAATATGGCAGATTAATGTCCCCAGAGTAAATGTGCGAACCATGATATTCAATGGGAGGCTGAGATGGAGCTAGCTGTCCGCACGTGCAACCCTCCGAAGCTACACTGAACTAAAAATGTTGTTACATATGTTTTCTTGTGAGGATGCTAATGCAATCCAGGCTTGTTTTGAACGCATTTAGCTGTAAGATATGTTGATTTGATCAGATGGAAAAAAATGTGCAATTGTAAAGATTTAGTGTATGAAAAAAATATATTATGCAAAATATGTTGAGAATTAAGACAAACTGCACATGAAGTTCTGCCTTAAAAAGCATGCATAATGTCATAATGCTTTAAAGACGCACTGTGTAACTTTCTTTTCTGTCTTTATGTGCATTAAACATATCTATCTTATTGAAATACACACTTCCAATGCTTTACAAAGATGTGAGTCTGGTCACTGTTGCGAGTCTGGTCACTTTTGAATCTCCCTGAGTTCAGATGGGCGTGATTGACAGGTGGATTAACCAATCAGGAACACCCATGGTCTGTCCGTATCGAAACAAATATGGCTGCTTACGAGGAAGGAAAAAAATATCACAAGGGACTGAAAAACACGTATTTCTGCAGAATCGGTGAGCGAAGCACTGAACTCTGTATTTTGAAACCGTTCACTCAGCTCTTCGTTTCATGACAGGTGATGAATTTAAACCCATCACTGTACAATCTGTGAAAAAGTAGGTTGGCCGTCGCTATTTGTCAAAAGAGAACAACAACACAACACTTATAAGGGACTATGACGATAGACTGACTGAATATCTCACTTGTCTGTTGAACTTAGATACAGGAACTTATAATACAAGATCTCATGATTGTCTATGTCTAAAAACTGGCCACTCTAGAACTGAAATGGGAAAAAAAACAAACTTTAGGTTATTTCGCTTTCTAAAAATGGAAAATATTTCAGGCGCATGTGACCAAATATATTAGAGAGGAAACGGGACAAGTGGGTTACAAAAGTTGAATAGTTTTTATTTAAGTTTAAAAAAATTAGTTTATATTTAAGTAAATTTTTATGTACAGTGGTCCCTCGCTATATCGCGGTTCACCTTTCGTGGTCTCACTGTTTCGCAGATTTGTATGTTCGTGCATTGTGTTCTGCGTCCTGATTGGCTGAGGGACTGTAGACCATTGTCCATCAGTCTCCTCTGTGAAGATAAATTTTGGTCGTAGTGTGACTCTTAAGCGCTGTATGTTTGCAAGTTTTCTCCCTGACAAAACTCACAATGTCGATGAAATGTTCTGCACCGACAAATTTCAGAAACGCTTTAGACTTAACAGTGTTTCTCTGCACGGAAAGGCGCCTCTTTGGATACCACTGGAGCAAAGGCATGAGAACAACACATTTAAAGTGATAATTGAGGAAGTGGGAGATAATATACGAAGGTTTGAACTTTGAGAATGTTGAAACAAGAGAGAAATGTTAGAAAATGCTAAAGCCTGTCTGAGAAAAGTGTATAAAGTGTGTGGTGAGGGGTTTTACAGCCTTAAAACATATATAATGATTGGAAAAAGCTGACTACTTTGCTGATTTCGCCTATTGCGGGTTATTTTTAGACCGTAACCCTCACGATAAACGAGGGACCACTGGACCATTAAAGGTTAAGCTAAAACCTCCTCCCGTGCCCAAAAACAAAATAACAACAGAAAGGTGGCCCTGATGAGTCGGCCAAACAGAACAAAAGGATGCGGCACCGGGTCACGAGAGTGCGCTCCAAGTGTGTGGAGGGCGAGGCACTGTGCAGCGAAAGCAAGAGAGCGAAGAAAATGAGCCACAAAACAAGCGTAAATATAAAAATACACAAAAGATAAAGGGACAAAGGGGCACCGGCACATTACAAGATGCAAAACTGGATACTCTGGTGCTACAAATGCACTTTATCCTCACACCTGCTCCTGTTTTTAATGTTTTAAATGGACTTATGTACTTATTTAAATTTTTATATTTAAGATGAGATCAATTTTGGCCAATGAGCTCCTTCGTTTCAAATGCGTCACTGAAAAAAAAAAAGAAAAAACAAAAAAACACATTTGATTGTACCTGTGCTAAGGGCCTATTCTCCATAATAAAAGGGTTTATACGGAGCGAGCTGAACCAGAGGTGCTGCAGACATTGGTGAATTACATCTCCAGTCTCGTGTCCCGTTGTTATGGTGTGTTTAGCTCAGTGATGATCCTCTTCCTCTTGAGACGTCTTCTCATCCTGCAGCCCGTAAGCCCCGTTAGCTGCATAATCATCTGGGTTCCTCAAAGAAAAAAACAAGAGCTTTGTTGAAGAGGGTACACAATGCTAAACTTGCTTTTTTTTTAGTTTTCACCCCATGTAATCGTTTTGTTTCTTCATCAAAAACAAAACCTGGAGGCAGTACTTCCTTTTATTTAAGGATGTTTAGTAATCACATATTTAGGGCCAATCTAAAACCCGATCCATACGCTCTCCCCTGTTTGTAACGTCCATAAACAAAAGTAGTAAAAAGTTCAAATGGGCTTGGTCCCATGGTCACACTTTTATAGAGAGCGCTTTTCCCATTCACACACACATTCATACACCAGTGTACACAGACGCTGGGGGCAAGGTGGGTTAAGTGTCTTGCGCAACGACAGCATTCATCTGTGGGAGCTGGAATCGCACCGCAAAACCTGTGGGTCAGCGAACAAAATACACAAATACCTTTTTTTAAAACAATCGGAGCACAGGCTACACACAGTTCCTTTAATAAATATTCAGTGTAAATCTCATGGCGTCACCGCTCTGTCATAACTGCTTCTTCTGCCTCGTCTCCGTCAGAAGTGGCGTCTGTCTCTATACGTCAGTGTAAGTGCTGACCATCTCTCATGCCGAGGATTAAAGCTGTGTGCACACTGCTCCACATTCATCATACAGTGGTACAGGCGGCGCGCTCGCATCCATCTGTCCCCCAGCCTCACCCTCCTCGTATCCATCACCAGAGCAGAAAAGAGGAGTGAACATGGGGGAGGGGTCTATTACGGGACAGTGGGGGATGACAATACACAGCTGGTGGGGAAATGACAAAAACAATGTGGAGAACTGACAATATAAAGCAATATCATACAGTTATAAATTGAGTTTATGTAATTGAATTCTACAGGGACTGCATCTGATGAGTGGACAGGGGTTCAGTGGGTGATTTGGTATAGGCCCTTTTCACTCTGCAGCCTGGATAGTTTCAGTTCCCCCAAAAGTGCAGATCCTCACTTATAGGAACTTAAAGGAACAGCACATATTAATGAACATTTAAATGTAAATATGTCAAGATTATAACCAACATGGCTAATTTCCATGTTCAGTCCCTCGGCTACAAGACAGAAACACATATATAACACACCAGCACACTCACTATATATACAACACACTCTTTCTACACACAACACACTCACTAAATATACAACACAGTCTATATACACACAACGCACTCACTATACATGCAACACTCACTCCACTCTGTGTACATATAACACACTCTATGTACATATAACACACTCTATGTACATACTACAAACTGCATGCCTGACGTGCTCCATAAACAAAAGAGAGTCATCCAAAAGTGTTTTTATACCTACTTACAGAAACTAGAAGTTTCCTCCGGTGAAGTACATTGTAGTAAAGGTCTTGACAGTCTGTGACCATCCATCCATATCTTGCCGTCTGCAGCCTGATATCTAAATATTGATTTATTTTAGCGCGATTCAGCTAAGTCCTCATAGAGATGTGGGAGATGAGGATCCACATTTTTGAGAGAACCAGGCCCGTCTACAGAAATTTAGGAGCCCTGGGCAAGAAAGCTCACAAGATCCCCTCTAATGTAAATTCAGAGGAAGAGGGTCCAATTCTGGGCCCAATTCTGGGCCCCTTAGACCCTGTGGCCCAAGACAACAGACCCCTTTGTCCCACCCTGACTAGAACTAGCAAGATGACAGCGTGAAAAGAGCCTATTGGTTCTTTCAAGCAAGGATAAAATTGTGGTGTGTTATTTTGAAATTGTATGTAGTAATAATAATAATTATAATTATTATCTTATATATATATAATTTAGTAAGGGACCATGTACAATTATATTCAGCAGAGTTAAATTGGAAAAACAGATATTTCAAAGTGTCTAAAAGTATTTTTCTTTTTGTTACCATCTTCTACAGATTGCATCTATGACAACAAAGTCTAGTGGATTGTTTTCAAGGAGGGATAGAATAAAATTAGACTGCAGTAATATACACCTGGCTCGTGTTGTCAAAAGTAGCGCAAATAAAATATCTACTACTACTAAAACGAGTACCGAAACTAGATTGATTTGAGCAAGAACTGATACAAAAAAAGTCCCATTCACAATCAGAACAAGTATAACACACATAGACTAGTACACTAGTACACATGGACCACTATGGAACCTACCTGGACGACTGAGGGATTACACAGATATAAGGCCACATGGAAATATAAAAAAAAAAAAGTACTATGATGTTGAAAATCACATTCTACTGACTAACCTTAGTATCATGACAACACTACACTTGACTCACAAACCCCCTTCACTTATCTCTCCATTTCCGTAAATCACTTACTCACAATTAGCTGAATAAACTCTACAGAAATGCCAATGCAAATTCCAAGTAGTAGGCGTTATTCAAATCCACTCGGCTGGCGAACTACACTGAGAAAATTGCTTTCCTAAGTACACCTGCACGTTAGCCACCTGTGCCATATAAATGTAAATTCGGTGTTGTCCGCTGCAGCAGTGCCGTAAAAATCCATATGGCGGCATTAAAATAAGGTGCACTGTTGTCGGGGGCGCGTTTTCATCCGGCAGTACACCCCGGGGTGATCACATCGGGATCACAATGCTTTATTGTTTCGTGCTTAAGGGGGTAGGATTGTGGGTTATGTTCGTGCCGGCGTGCAGGGGGATTGGGCGGTCGTATACTGCAGATCCACAGAGATGCTGAAGATAATGCAAGTAAGTTTAGGAAAGACGGAATGCAGTAGTGGAAATCCAGGAGATACGTGTTTGTAGTTTATCGACCACCTTCACCAGACTCAAAGAAGCTAGCAGCAATTGATTTTAGCCTTCTTCACACTGCTTCACTCCTTAGCTTGCTGGAATAATTCATAGTGGTTCGAGTTAGCATTAAAGGTTAATCAGGACTACCTTAGCTGGAGAATCGTACCTATTGTACATGTTTTGGATTGATGGTGGAGTGCCTCGATGCTTCCAGTGCCCTAAAAATCCATTCAACAGGGACAACAGGGACTTACGAAGACATTTAAGAAGGTAAAAATATCAATGTCATCAATATAACATATCAATGTATCTGTGTAATCCCCCAGTTGTCCACTAGGTTCAGAGTGGTCCATGTGTGTCTTATACTAGTCTATGTGTCTTATGCTCAAGATCCTTCTAAAGCTACTCACAAAAGTTTCATTCCCGGGACTTATTTCGTATGAATACCTGCTTCTGGACATGTTCCACTGGGAGGAGGCCCCAAGGAAGACCCAGGACATGCTGGAAGAACTATGTCTCCCGGCTGGCCTGGGAACACCTTGGGGTCACACTGGAGGAGCTGGAGGACACATCTGGGGTCAGAGAGTCCCTGCATAAACTGCTGCCCCCGTGACCCGCCCTGAATAAGTGGAAGAAAACGGATGGATGGACCTTCTTCAGATGAGTATCTAGTTTCAGCATCAGTTAGCATCTGATTTTTGACGCAACTGTACTTAGTTCTGATTGAAAAGTATATTCTTTAACTGCTTTTTACATATTGTTCGTTAATATCTGGTCACTCGACACGCAGGCCGTCTCTCCACCTGAAACTACACTCCCGCACACCCACGCTCTTCTCGTAACATCTCCGGGATCTATTTTATTTGATAAATAAACTGCACCAGGCGGGACGTGTACCTCATTGTTGGCGGAAAGGAAAAAACAAAGGTGTAAAATGATAATGGAGTGACTGCGGTCGGGGTATAAGCTCCAGCGTGCAGTCACCCAGCTTCACGGCACAAACACAGGTCTAATTTACTGCGAGAAAATGGGAGCCTTGGTACTTCACTGCGCGACTGAAATTGGCTTGTGTTCCAAACAAAGCCGAGTTTTTCTAGCGAACTAATGAAGTCGGCATCTGCTAGTAAAAGTGCGTGTGCCCATTTGTACGTAAAGCGTGTGTATAATTGAGCATGCTGGGTGGACGAGCCAGCTGCCACGTTACGTAACAGGGGTTTTCTACAGACTCCAAATGTGTCAATCCATTGTTCTTTTGCTGCCTTACCTTCACAGTCTGTTTAGTTCGTGCGCAGAATCGATCGGCAGTCAGGCAAGAAGGAATATATCTTTGGACCACTGCAAACCCATGAAAAACAGAATAGGAGGTTTTAAGAAAGTAAAAAACCAGGTGCAGCGTGTTTCATTTTTCTTTCTCAGAACATTATTTATGTGATGTTCTGTCTTTAGGAATAAGGTAATTTTTTTTTTTTTCATTTACATATACTATCCTTCAAGTGTTTTTGAACCTTGTAATTAGTTTTAACGACATTTATATATTATGATTTAGTACCGTGCTGCTTATATATATATAGAATTTCTAAAGTAGTAGCAATTGTACATCGAAAGCATGATTAAATGTGACATATCTTGCGAAGTGTGTGCCTGTGTGTGTTTGTGTAAGTGCTTTTCACAACTTTTAGAGGTTTTCAGCAAAAGATTTTTTTCCGCAGACTTTTCTATAGACTCGAAATGTGTCAGTCTGATGTTCTTTTGTTGCCTTACCTTCACAGTTGGTTTGGTCCGTGCTCAGAATCAAATGGCAGTCAGGCAGTCGGGCAGAAGGAAAGTGCTGCGGTTTGAGTGAGTGATAAGGATCGACCTCTGCTCAGGTGTGCAGAGGGTGAGGATGTGTTCAGATGTGGGGACACAGCACATTTTAAAAGTGTTAACGTCTGGGGTTCATCTTTTTCCAGCAGGTGTAGTAGAGCGGTGTAGTAGAGTAGATTTGACCCCTTATGAGTCATTTTATTTTTAGTTTCACTCCATTTGTCTTATAGTGGGGGTTAAAACTGAGAGTCATGAAGGAATTTCCTAATTTAACTCTCTGACTGAATTTGAATAAAAAAAACTCTGGAACTTTTAACTTTGTCGACGACTCCAGAGGGCCTAATAACCCTCACAGCGTTACTATGGTAACCACTCCCCTCAGAGAGAGCGCACACATGCACATGGCCGTGGACACGCATAATGCTGTGACTGCTGTGGTGTCGGGACTCTTAAATCTTAAATTGGTATGTTCGTGTAAGTTCTGGTCTTTTATTTATTTTACTAAAAGAATGGAAAGCAAAACCTTTAGAGGATAACCTCCATTTATATTAATGTTAGCCTAACAACTTGAGAGTTATAGAAACTAAATACATTTTCACTACATTACTCACTCCTGCACACGGGTGTTGTCACGGTACTAACACGCATTCTCGATACTAAGGATAGATTCAATACTCGATACCGTTTACGATACCACAGTGAAGCTCCTTTTTGAATAATAATGTTATTTCCAACACAAAATGGTCTCATTTATATATAGTGCTTTTCCACCTTCAAGGCACTTTACATCAAGGAACCACTCACCCATTCATACACCAGTGCACACAGACACTGGGGGCAAGGTGGGTTAAGTGTCTTGCCCAAGGACACAACGACAGCGTTCATCTGTGAGGGCTGGAATTGCACTGCCAACCTGTGACTCAGTGAATCGGAGACTTCCATGCACAAAATTATAGTACTTTATTTACATGACCATGAGATCTTATACTAGTTCTGTTAAAGCTCAAGTTTTGTACTGTTAATGTGATTTTTTTTTTACAGTATCTAGTTTCAATGGTAGTTTTAGTATCAATTACACTAAGATTTTTACTTTCGACAGCCCTACTGCAAGCACACAGTTACTCGGAGCGTATGCAATGCTTTATGTAGACCCATATTATACAGTGACAAATACCGTTTTCATATTTAACTACAGCCGAAAAAGCAAAAGTGTCGGTGATGTATGGAAGCAGTGGGAGAATTGTTCTGATTAATGGCCTGGGAGCAGAAGTGTGTTTTGTTTGCACTGCAGTGACCACAGCTGCGTACACAGTGCAGGAGCTGGAACCGTGTGGAGTGGAGGAGGTGTGGAGGTGTGAGAGAAGTAGTTAGGTTTAAACTACTTTTACTGTGGGCAACTGTGAAAATCTACTTAACTTTTTACTGGCCCCCCCATTATGGAGTCCATCACAGCTTGGCCTGTCACAAAAACAAAATTGAAAGTTTGATATACTAAGAAAATAAAAGCGATACTCGATAATATTGAAGTTAATTTATTCCAGAGACAAAAACATGAATGAAACTCTTTGTAGTTATTTAAATGTAACACTTTTCCACCTTAAAGAAACTCAAAGTGCTTTACATCAAGGAACCGCTCACCCATTCACACACACATTCATACACCAATGTTGGCGAGGTCGGTTAAGTGTCTTGCCCAACGATACGAGAGCAGCATCCATCTGTGGGAGCTGGAATCGAAACTCCAACCCGTCAGTCAGCGAATCCAACCACTCAGCCAATGATGTTTATGCCGAGAGCGGGATTCGAACCAGCAACCTTTGGATCAGTGGACAAACGCTCTACCAACTACTATAATTACTGTTGGTTAGAGTATAAAACGAGATGTAGATGTTATTTATTCAACTCTCCACAGCTCAGATTTCATCGTACAGTAAAATCACAAAGAGTTCCGAACAGTACGAAGAAAAAGTTCCCCAGAAAACGATTGTTCCAACTATGATTCACGGAAGTCGATATAGTAATTACTGTGACAGGGACAACGTCGTTTTGTGTTTAAATAATGTCAAAAAAGTCAATTAATGTGGCTGTACCTGATTTGTGTCTATGTATCTGAGCAAAATTTGTCGTACGCTAGAACATATACACTGCCTGGCTAAAAAAAAGGTCACACACTCCAATATTTGGTTGGACGGCCTTTAGCTTTGATTACAGCACATTTACTATGGCATTGTTTCGATTTCGCTTCTGCAGTGTCACACGATTTATTTCCATCCAGTGTTGTATTAGTTTTTCACCATGATGTTGCATTGATGATGGTCGAGTCTGACGCTGCACAAAGCTTCTCCAGCACATCCCAAAGATTCTCAATGGGGTTGAGGTCTGTGGTGGACAATCCATGTGTGAAAATGATGTCTCATGCTCTCTGAATCACAATTTGAGCCCGATGAATCCTGGCATTGTCATCTTGGAATATGCCCCATTGATGGAATAACCTGGTCATTCAGTATATTCAGGTGTCAGCTGACCTCACAGACTGTCGCTGAAGCTAGACTTGACCAACTGGAGGAGGCTCGGACCTATTTGCTTAGTTAAATCCAGGTGGCGACTTTTTTTTGGCCAGGCAGTGTATATTGTATTGTATATGCAGCTTTCTGGGTCTAAATGAGATCACTGTGTGCTGTTTGAGTCCAATCCTAAAGTGTTTTATTGTCCGAGAACAAAGAAGTGCACTGTTAGCATGCTGGTTGTTGTTAGCATTACCATGATGTCAAAACCTCTTTTAATATGGCTCTGTGTCGTGTCCTGAGTGTTGTGGTACAAATGACAGAGGTTCAGTCCAGGTTCAGAAGGTTTAATGTTTCACAAAAAGACAAATTTGCGATTTGAGGTGGTCCAACCAGTTTTCCTCCGCTTAAAGTGCACAGCTCGTGGATTCTAAATACATTTTAATACAATACAAAGACAATATTGGTAGTTTTCAGATTTTAAAACTGGACGATCTCATGCTCCCAGATGAGAGAAAGAGCCAGTTTTTCCTTTTGATTACATTATACTTTGCCATGAAATATCTAAAAATGTAAATGCACCAGTGTTGAATCTGGTCATTTCAACTGTACAACAAAGTCTGCATTTTAACAATATCAGTTTTAGCTGCCCCCCATCTATATTTTATCATCACTGACCTATAAAAACTGAAACCCAGCAATATTCAGTGGAAATTCCAGAAATGGCCTTGTGCTCCGGTGAAGTTTCTCCTCATTTGTAAAGTTTTTGACATGTCAGTCCATCCACCTGCAGCTCCCTGTCCGCTGCCCGATCTGTCAGGATTTAATGACTTTTGTGTGACTTGGCAAAAAGCTCACAGACATTATTTATATTACGCTGGAAATGGTTGGGCCGACTGTTCCTTGATTGGAGCTTTTATGGTTAAACAAACACATCCCATTAGACAGTTGATTTGCAAGTAACTGTGCATCTGTATAACAATATAGTAATACTACAAAAGTATATTCATATATTTACAGTTGATAAAATGATTGTACCTGCTTCATAGAAAGACAAATGACAAATGGCTGTGTGTGAGGTGGTCCACAGTAGACTCATTATTCACTGCACTGAGTTATGTTAGTTCAGTGTGTTCTAAGTAAGGAATAACTGGAATTATTATAGTAGGAAAACTGTGGCAATAATTCCTAAACACTGTTGATGCACAAGGTAAACTACTTGGACCAAATCCAATCCAAGCAAATGTGTTTAAAATAGAAAATGTTCAGATTTAAATGTGATGTTCTTTAATTCAAAGACCATATGTGACTATTTAAATATTTTAATAATCCAGCCATCCATTTTCTTATGCTTATCTGGGGCTGGATCGCATGGACAGCAGTCTAAGCAGGGACCTAGAGACTTTCCTCACCCCAGACACGTCCTCCAGCTCCTACAATGGGATCCCAAGGCGTTCCCAGGCCAACTGAGAGACAAAGTCCCTCCAGCGTGTCCTGGGTCTTCCCCGGGGCCTCCTCCCGGTGGGACATGCCCAGGACACCTCCCTCAGGAGGCGTCCAGGAGGCATCCTGAACAGATTCCTAAGTCACCTCAGCTGGCTCCTCTCCACATGGAGGAGCATCGACTCTACTCCGAGCTCCTCCTGTGTGCCCAAGCTCCTCACCCTATCTCTAAGGGAGCGCTCAGCCACCCTGCGCAGGAACATTTTAATAATAATGCATTTTATTCGTAGTTTCCAGGCAAACAATTCCTTCCCATTTATTTATATTGTCAGGACTGTTGCTATAGCTTGAAACTAATTTTATATGATATGTCACCACTAGTCATGTGAAAATTATTATTAAATTATGATGTGAGATGTGTTCACTAGACACTTCCAAGAACAAAAATGTGCAGACCAACTGGACAGCTCTGTGAGTCATGTGACACCATCTGTAACATGCAGTGTGTGTGGAATCCAACGAGAAGAAGAAGTGTAGTGACCCTGTTGGTATTGCGTTACTGAGACCGGCCTAAACCAATAAACAGTTCACCCCGTGGTTCTTGGTCTTGCCTGAACTCACCGACATGAGAAGAACAAAGGCCCAGCTGCTGTGTCCTTCAAACCGCTCTCACACTTGACAATTTGGTTAAAGTAAGCAGCAACGTCCTGGACAAACAGTGAAGGTGTCAGTGCTCGGTTTCAGACGGCTCATGGAGGGTTCATGGAGGAGGTAATATACAGACCAAACAAACAAATGGTTGGTAATAAAAGTGGCTGATGCATTAGAATGGTTTGAAATGGAGCTCACGGGTCAGAGAACACAAGGGCCACTACCTGAGATGAAGCTGAGTTGAAACCTTGAAAATAATTGTTTCCCAGAAAAAGCAAGGAAAATTTGAAAAAAAAAAAGGGCCAAATGTACGGAAGTCCTGAGCGGCAAGCGAAAAAAACCCCAAAAAGACACATGATTGGGCTCCATTTTTTCCCCCTCTGGTTTGAGCTTGTAAAAAAAAAAAAAAAAAAAAAAAAAAAAAAAAAAAAACGGCTGATGAGATTTTTCTTTTTCTGCACCAACGCCCCATTTTTTCTTTCTTTTTGCTGTTGGCGGATTTTTTTTTTTTTTTTTTTTTTTTTTTTTCTTTCTGCACCAACAGAGGTTTTTTTTTTTTTTTTTGCACAATTTTTTTTTATGCACAAAAGAATATGATAAAAAAAACAATAAATTTTAGTGGCGATACTTGAATGTAGGTTTAACGAAAGCAGACCTATCTTCTCCAAATGTATTTTTGTATGTATGTATTCACTCCCAAAAAGCCACAAACTTGTCTTTATTTTCTGTGTGAAGAGTAAGAGGGAAGTGGGAATCAACGATTACACAATCACACACTGTACAGGTTGAGTGTATGGAGTCAAAATATATAGTTTGTCCTTGAAAATTTCGACCCCATTGTGTTGCTGTATTACTGGATAAGTAATAAAGACCATTACAGCCATTACAACCTGAAAACCTTCACTGAATCCCACTAAAATACAGGTAATTGCACCTCTTTTGGATAACATTTCTTTGGGGAGAACTTCCTTTTTTTTAATTAACTTGCTATAGGCGCAATCTTTTCATTACCCCTATGTGTCTCTAATGTGCTGTTTTATAACCACAGGGGCGCAGTACCATTCAAATGAGAAAAACGCACAGTCAACACTAAATACTTTTATTTCATTAACATATTTAGATTCAAATGTTCTCCGCCCAATTTGAGTTCTGACACAAAAACATTTCTAGGTGATGTATATCTAACTATTGCTTTCATTGTGGACTTTGTGCGGGCCATAGTTAGACCACCCCTTTAATAGAAAGCAGAGGGTAATGATGTGTAGATGCTATAATTATAATATTAAAAACATCCTGGAAAAGTCTTACTATTTCAAGCAAAGTGTGGGAACCCTGATGACGACATAACAGGTACTTGACCCTCTTTGTTCTCCTCATGCACCCCTCATTCATCCAGGAGTGCTCCATTATTAATCAGATTCAAAATGGCTTCCGGATGACAGCCCAAACATCTTGTTGTCTGGACATCTTGATTGTCCAGATAACCCCTCTGAAAACTCCTCTCATACTTGTGGTTTGCTTGTAGATTCTGTCATTACCTCAGTAACTCCAGTTTTTATCATTTGCTAATTTCAGCTTAAGTACCATAACAGAAAAAACATGCATATGGACCAGGAGGCTGAAGCTATTAACAGCACTATGGATTGACATTTAAAAGGCAACCATTTCTTTTTTTTCTTTGTAAAAAATAAAATCATGAAATAGCTTTAAAAAAAAAAAAATCATTCTATTATATCTGAAGATCGACCAATATGTTTTTTTATCCGACACACACCGGATTATAGGGTCACAAAAGAGCCAAAATAATTGCACATTACACTCATTGCATAATTGCACCATCCAAAATATTACTCAATACAGATTTTTGGGCCAATATATATAATCCTCTCATTTAAATTCACTACAACCTCTCCCACAGTCCACTTTTCTTTACCACGACCTATAAAAGAGCTGTGTAGTCACGTTTTGTGCAGTTATCTCTTCATATTAAAGTGTTTTAATAAACTTTTGTGGGTATTTTTTATGCAGCAGATCGACCGAAACAAAATATCGGCCTATGCTGGAGATTTAAGCTGAAAAGTCCAAAAAATCGGCCCGATATATATATTGCCCAACAGATACATCAGTCTATCTCTAATTAAATCATTGAACGAATCCAATTTCGCTCGCTGTCTTCTTCCACAGTTTGAATTTGAATGCTCGTAATACATTTCTGTCTCTAAATGCAAATCGATATTTCACTGCAGAGCGGATGCTACTTAGTTGACGTGACATTTCCCAGCTTTCACACGGCGTTGGTAATTACCCGCTCCTCCTTAAGCGCCGTACCATCTCTGCACGGACATCACACGACTGGAGCGCTCTCCTTCCTCTCTTTGATTTAGATCTGACAAATAAATAGCCCAGAGTGATGATGCCACGGTCTCGGGAATGACTTGTAGCCCTCCGACTTCAC
Source organism: Periophthalmus modestus (assembly GCA_019594935.1). Taxonomy (NCBI): domain Eukaryota; kingdom Metazoa; phylum Chordata; class Actinopteri; order Gobiiformes; family Gobiidae; genus Periophthalmus; species Periophthalmus modestus. The sequence goes on along the minus strand of JAIEZT010001373.1, from coordinate 27,100,991 downwards.
TCGTCAGACGCCAATTGGCCCATCCGTCACTCAATGGCCGTAGGAGTTTGGCCGTGCCGGGGGATTACGTACCGTTTGTCATCCTGGCTCTGCAGCTGTCTATCATTTAACATAATCATTGCCGCTCGCCCATCCCTCAAGCAAATTTGCCTCACTATTTCTCCGGTCCATCTCCCGCCTGGGTCGTTTTTAACTGTCGGAAGTGAAAAGCGAAAAAGTGGGAATTCGGCTGTTTTGTGGTTAACTGTAATGGAGCTAACGCAGATTTTTTTTTCCATTGACAATTAGCAAAAATAGCAGGAATCTCAATATGTACAATCAATTTACAATTTCAGTATGATCTTTGGGTGACTGCAAGTGCAAGAGGGTAAGTTTGAACTGAGGAGGTGTGTGGAAATGAGCATTTTAAAGGACTCGTTTAACCAGTTACAACACTGTTACCTTATCAAAAACATACCTGTAGTTATTTTACCTTCATTCACACTTGTTTTTCAGTAATATTCCGCAGTAGGTCTGACCCCCCTGAGCAGTCACAGAGCAGCACTTTGAATTTTCCCAGCATTGTGACGTCCATAAATCATCACCAGACTCGCGTGTTTACACTAACTGCCGAGCGGGGTAGCTTCATACCTTGAGCGGGTTACTTGCCTGTTGCACGAACCACGACAGCTGCGGTGTATATTTGACCAAAGCGACACGGTTTCAGGCGGGTTCACGCGATAACACGTCTAATGAACTGAAAAAACCAGACCACAGCGGTGTCTGGGAAAAATAGACCAGCGCCCCACCTCAGCATCATTTCTTTACTTCGTGCTTATACTAACATGTCAGGACATAATGGTATAAGTAGTGGAGCAGTAACTCTAGATCCAGAGCTGGACTGGGAGAAGAAATGAGCCCTGATAGTGGTGATTCAGAAAAAAAAACTTTATTTTCTTAAACTGATATTATAGGCTAAGCTTGCTAATCAGAATCAGAGGACTTTTATTGCCATTGTCAGTGGACACAGCTCACAAACTAGGAACTTTCCTCAGTGATAAAGTGCAACATAAAACTGAATAAGTACAAATAAGCGCATGCATAAAGTTAAAACAGATATGCTTAATGTAATATGTGTGTATACTTTGATTATAACTGAGATGATTTGATCCAAAACTGACTTTTTGATAGTTTTAATAATGTTATCGAATTGTTGCTAGTCTGTTTTTATTGTCCTGTATTTGTTACACACACCCTACAATGTTTCCCTATTTTTTAATAAGCCTGTGTTACTAATTGCAATTAAATTATGTTGTTTTTTTATATTATGATGATTGGAAGAAGTTGCTAATCAATGCAACCACAAGCCTCACTACCAGCAGTAGCTCTGAGCCTGCTGCCGCTCGGGACAGGGGCTGGCGCTCCTGCACCGGCCTCGCCCTGTCGACTCTGGGCCGGCCCGGGTGATAAAGGACCGGGCCAGGACCACATCTGCGTGGGGCCACATGTGCACGAGGCCGCGGTGAACTCACGGTAGAGAGTATACAGCCAGGGAAAAAAGCTGAACAGGTCTGACAGTCAGCGGCCCAAAAACCGCCGCGGCCCACCGGGAAAACTCCTGTTGCTCCAGATGGCCAGCCAGCCCTGCCCAGTACGGGGAGCGCTGCTTTTAGAAAACAATGATTGGTTCTAACAAAACTTGCTCAAGAGATTCGTTAAAGGACAAAAATAATACAGATATTCCATAACACTCGTCCTTTAAGGTCTGCTTCTGCTCAGGAATTCTGCTTGCAATTATTGACCTGGAATGCATTATTTATTAGTGGCTTACTTTACTTTTTATTTATTTTAGCAAACATTCATCCAAATTTGCAGCCGCGTGGTGTCGTCTCTCAATCGATGACACCCCAAGCCGCATCTTTACAAAACATTCCACCTCGTCTTGAACCACCGTTATAAACATGTCATTAAAGCTAGTAAAACTCGCTAGTGTAAAGTTATTCGTTTGCCCCGCTTGGGTGAGTTTCCCATTTCATCCCACACATTCATATCAATCCCGTCTTCGGTGGCTTTACTCTCGGCGACAACCTTATCCGTGACCCGCGTCAAACCCAAGGCCTCTTATAATGAAAACGCATCGCCCTCTACGCTCCAACCCACCCGTGTCCCACCCTGAGGTCACTTCTGATGTACATGAGGGTAACATGCACCTTTGTGGATATCTACAATGTCATTTGGGTGACAACACTGGTTATCACGGGGTTGGCATCTCTATCATATGCAGGCTTAAGCATTTATCATGGCTGACCCTAAAGTCGGCTGTGGAACGGTGGAAAACACGAAGGAATTGGCTGTGATCTCAGTAAAAAAAAAAAAAAAAAAAAAGATGATTTCCTCTCAGCACTTTTTGAAATGGACTCAGTCAGGCTAAAGGACAAGCCGATATGGAGCGAGACAAATCCGGCGGGAGGGATGGGGATAGGATCTGATGTTTTGTAAAATGAAATCTTTAAGTGCGTGTGACAGGTTTTTGATGTTTTTTTCTAATTATGACCTTGCTTGATGGAATAGAACCTGCGGTAATTTCATCATTTATCATAATCACATCATAGTTTTACGTGAGCGAAGTGGCAGTTTTACAAAAAGAAAAATAGGAAAAATGGGAGCAGTAGTGTTTGGTAGAGTGTTTGCCCAATGATTCGAAGGTTGATGGTTCAAGTCCAGCTCACGATGTAAAAATTATCAGTTGGTCATTGGTATAATCCACTGATCCACACAGTTGGCGATGCGATTCCAGCCCCCGACAGATGAATACTGCTGTTGTGTCCATGGGCAAGACACTTAACCCACCTCGCCCTCAGTGTCTCTGTTCACTGGTGTATGACTGATCTGTGTGAATGAGTGAGTAGTTCCTTGATGTAAAGCGCTTTTGAGTGCCTTGAAGTTGGAACAGCGCTGTATAAAAATGGGACCATTTACCATTTTAGCAAAAAAGTCGTGCTAGAGTTCTTAAAAAGGTTTTCATCTGTGCAAAATCTGCCTAATATATACTGCCTGGCCTAAAAAAAAAAGTCATAAACCTGGATTTAACTAAGCAAATAGGTACTAGCCTCCTGCAGTTGGTCAGGTCTAGGTTCAGTAACAGTCTGTGCTCAGAGAATGAGGTCAGCTGACACCTGAATATACTGAATGACCAGGTTATTCCATCAATAGATTTTTTTCTTCCCTGATGGCATTTTTTCCCCCCCCCAGGCAGTGTATAAGGACAATGTATTTAACCCATAAGAACCTGGACACCTAAATCCTTAAAGGAAAATTATGGTGGACATAGCCCAGACTAATTAGAGGCTAAATTTCACATTTATGACATTTTTTTTCAAAATCACCCCTAGTGTCTGAGATATGCAATGTAACACATATGTCACATTGGGCCTTTAAGCATTGTTTTAGAAGATGATTGCCAATGCATCATGAATAGTCAGGCGTGTCCGGGTGTTCATTCTACAAAATAAATTGATGTACATATATATGCATTTAATTTATAACATGTTATTTTAAACATAAATATTTAAGATACACAATTTAATGATAAAAAAGAAAAGATCATGTGACATGTATGTAACAAGAGTTTTTTATGGCCTTTTTATTACTTAAATGCCAATCAAGAAAACAAAGGTATTTCATATATTTGCATTAGTCAAATTATAATTACTGTGTGAACTAGACGAGCTTGACCCTTGTTAACACCGTAGCTGCCAGGTAGTTATGGGATTACTTAGTCACAGGAACATCAAGCTGCAAGCTTTGTTGGTGAGATCCAAATCAACCTCACTCAGGCAGCTCAGCACTCTCGCACTTTACAATTGCACTTCCATTTTTTGCACCTTACATATTGTACATCTCATTCCACCTCAACAACTTTTGCACCTTCTATATGTCACATTCATCTAACTTTATTCTTGACGCATGTGTACACTTTATGTCGTGTGTGTGCGCGCATGTGTGTGTGTGTGTGAGTTTCTAGTCAAACTGCACATTTGGAGTCCGGTGGAACGCAATTTCAGTCCTTTGTGTAATGTCTGTTACATAGTGAATTGACAATGAAGTACACTTTGAACTTTGAAATGCTTGTCTATAATTTTCTTTCTAATCTCTCGAGACACCTCTTTCCTTTGCTTCCAGCCCAGTGACGACCTGTAGCCCTATAAATAGACCCACTGACTGATTCCAAGACTGTAGACACCTGTGATGCTCATTTGTGGATTAACATGTCCCTTTGGTCACAGTATTTTCAGAGGTACCATTTTTTAGAGGTACCTGTGTCATGAATTTATTTTTTTTTTTAAATAATCCTGAATTTATTTTTGGTTGAATAAGCCTGTTGACTTTCATTGGTTGAAAAATTCATAGCAATGTCTGACTTTTACTTTGGTTAAATTTCACAGCATTTTGCCCATTTATGTACGTCTGCTGCCCAAGTCCAGCTGGGAAAGTTGAATTTTAGTTACTACTAGGTTAGTGTACTACGTTTTGGTGAAATACTGTAAGTAGTCTGACCTGTCACACTAAACTATTCTGAGCTATAGTGTAATATACAAGTTGTCTGACCCAAGGGATTTCAGCTCAAATCTTCAAACAGTGTTAAGACTAAAGAATATTAAAATAAAGAAATAAATGTGTCTTGGCTACATGCCCGCAGCAAGAATTGAACCTCCAACTTTCAGACCACGATAGGCTTTACAATGGAGTTGCTGCTGACACCTTCTATGTCACACCCTGTAACTTTATTAATATTCGCTCAATAACACTGAACAGGCAAGATAAAAGGCCATGGGCGTCTTCATTTCCTCAAGCAATTTTTTTTCTAATGCAAAAGGTTCTAAAAAGATTATAAAAAGTTCAGGAGTGGGCGGAAACATTACGTAAAAATAAAAGTTGTGTAACCCTGAGTGATGCGTTCGTGACTCATGGTTATAGTTTTAGTTCGGAGCTGTAGTACTAGGCACACGAGCTTTTATCTGACTATGCCACACACCTCACAGACATGACCTTATAATTTAAGAGAGTTTAGCCTCATGAGTCAAATCTATTTAAAGGGACCATATACATATATTGATGTACATTTTAAAATTTGTAACTTTTCCGGGTGAGTGTACGCCTCCAGCTCATCTCTATGGAATGTTATTGCTTTTGAGTATTTATGTTGCATTTATTTCATTAAAGTGAATTTACTTTTCAGAGCTTTTAACCATGTTATAATTGTTCCTCTTCTCAGTTACCCTCTAAAAGCTGTATTTAAAGTGATTCACGCATGTTTGAGTAATCTTTATACTCCTGGATGCCACTGCGTCCAACAGATCAGTGTGTGGATGCAAAACAACTTTCTCCTGCTAAACTCAGACAAGACGAAGTCATAGTTTTTTGATCCACAGAAACAAAGAGAAAGTGTCAGCAGTCACCTCCAGTCCTCTCTCTCTAAAACCGTCAAATCAGGCTAGAAAAAGTAGATGTAATAATGGACTCAGACTTGAACTTTAACATCTACATCAAATCAATAATATCTGCAGCTGCAGCTTTTATCAACTAAAACACATTGCAAAAAATCAAAGGTATACTGTTAAACCCAGACTTAGAGAGACTTATCCATGCATTTGTGCACGAGCATTAAGACAGCTGCAGTACATCCAGAACACTGCTGCTCGGGTCCTGACTAGAACCAGGAAGTACTTCACACATGTGTCCTGTGCTCAGGTCTCTGGCTCCCTGTGGCTCAGAGATAGACTTTAAAGCAGCTCTGTGTGAACAAAGTCTCTCCATGGGACCAGCACCAAAGAACATCTCCCACATGTTAGAGCCACATGAACCATCTCACACTCTGAGGACTTCAGGGACCAGCCTCCTGCTGGTGCCCAGAGTCAGGACTAAACATGGAGAATCAGCATTTCAGTTTTATGCAGCTAAACCTGGAACAGTCTAACTGAAGATGTGAGACAGGCCTCTACTTTGACAATGTTTAAATCCAGGCTAAAAAAAGCAGTTCTGTTCATATTACCTGACTGTGCATATGACTGAAAGGATGATTTCAGCAGTGGAATTTCCAATCTCTATTGAAAACCTAAAGGTAAAGGACAGCTGTCACCTTCCACTTCTGTGACATCACAAGGTGGAACAGAATATTTTGTGCTTTGGAGATGTAGACAGACCATTAATAAAGGCTTACTCAGACGGGTTGTGAATTTCTGTCCCTCTATCCCCTAGAATGGCCAATGCACCCCATAGGACCCAGCCAGGTAACATTTTTTTTGCCCCACTTGTACATCCAAAATTTCAAAATGAGGCGGGTAAATTGTCCCTAGGTTTTAGATAAATGACTACAGGGGCTAACTACATTCAAATTTGGTTTAAAACATGTGATGAAAACATGGTTAAGGGGGGATGGTGGGTAGGCTTCATTGTTAAAAGGCTCTAAATTACCGTTTTAAATGAGCTCAAATTAAAGTTTTTGGCACCCCAGTAGCGCCTCAAACCAAAAATGTCTGGCTCCGCCCCTGCAGAAAGCTGAAAATTCTGCCCCAAAACCCACCTCAGTCTCAGTACTACAGGCCTCTATACTCCTCGAGGAAAAGCACACATACTGTTAACAGCATTTCATTTAATTAAGAATGATTATTATGACGTTAAAAGATATAAGCTACACTTACCACCTCCATGTGCTTTTCTAAAGGACACTTGGAGGGAAATTATAATTAAAAATAATAAGTTTTACAAGTGGCTTCTACAGCGACTGGCACCGAAAGGTCAAACCAAATCAGACAGTCGTTCTATTCACACCCACATTATTCTGTTTAAGCAAGACTTTGACTGGTACGATTGTGTTTGATCAGAGACGAAGAACAGCAGCCACACCTTTCACAGTCTGCCCCGGTCAGCTGCGGCTTCCAAAAAGTGGCTCACTATCAATGAGTTTAATGCAAGTGAACAGTGCGGAAAATAGAGCCAGTTTGGTAAAATTGAGTTTTAAATGTATGTGCACTTCATAGAACACAATCCTGTCCTTTATTTCAATGCCAGAATTACAGCTAAAACTTAAATGAATGTGCCTCGTTCATGTGTAAATACAATAAAACGTGGTGTAGATGCGCTAAGATTTGATGTGATAATCTGAGGTGGAGGGGGCCTGTGTAACTCTACGGGACATTCTCAGTGTGTGGAAGAAATAAGCATGTGAAGTCAGTCCTTTTGTCAGATTTGAGCCGCCCCAGTCTGTAGAGAGTTTCTCCCATACAGAGAATATAAGTAGAAAAGTACAGTACCACACTGCTCCTTCACTCTCAGCTGTCAGTGTGACTTCAGTCTGTGGGAAACAGCAGGTATGGTCTTGGTCCATAGCACTTTTGGCAAGCTGAAAAACACCACTTTTATGTCCATTAACAAAAAATAAGTATAAATACAGTAATAAGTGTCACATGTCCTATTTGTTCAAACAGATCACATCAGGCTTAGAAATACAACATAAGAAACACAAAGACACATGTCCCACAGAGCAGCCGAGGACACTGAGGACGCAGCGGTGTACAAACACCTGATACATTTACACAAACATTTGGTGAAATCAAACAGAAACATTTGCTTTGGTTATTGGTCTAGTTGGGTAGAGCCAAGAGTCAGTAATGAGTCTGCTGCTTTTTACAAATTCTATATTTTAAGCACTCTCAGAAATACAGAGTTTGAGCTCTGTGAGCATTTTAGGAAGTGTGAACTTTTAGTGAAAGAAAACACAGAGTTTAGCATTGTGTTTTAGTCTGTACAGACTCTACAGACACAGATGTGCCACAGACTGAGCTCGATGTTTTTGTTTGTCTCACCTAAGGTTTGTGTTTCTATGTGGCAACTTTTCAGTTTCTGATGTGCATCAGTGAATGGCACTGCTCCCCCTGTGCAGAAAAAAAGACTTATTCATTTAGATCTCTTCTTCTCTTCTTCTCATTTAATTCCCTTTCTTTTATTTTTCCTTTTTAAAACTGGTATTTAACACAGTTTTGCAGACACAGACGAAACACCAAACAAACAGGACAAAGAACATGAAAACAGTAATAATCACTTGTTAAAATGTGATGTTTTACTTCAGTAACATCCAGTTCCACTGATACTTTTCAGTTTGACTTCTTTATTGTTTATGTTCAGTTTCATTCTTTAGCTTCTATTTTTATGATTCTTATTTTTTCAGTTTTTACTGTTGCAGCATTTGTCTTCTTTTGTTGGCCTTTTCTGTTCTTTTTCTCAAAATTTCAGACCCAAACAAAACATTAATTTTGCAATACACATTTTTCATTTTTAGGACCTGCATTTCTCATTTCCAGTTTTCCTCTGACCAAACACCATAATTCACATTTAAGACCCTTTGGTTTTTTCTTCTTTGAACATTATTGATTAATTTAATACCTAATCTCAAAATTTCTCTGTAATTGATTTTGTTTCAATTCAATAACACCTCAAATCCCCCCCATCCCCACGACTTTCTCAAACCTTCTACAGATTCTTGCACAAAGCAACATCTCAGCGACGTCACAGACCCCCCACACAACTTGTGCTTCTGTCCCAGAGTAAATGTGAGAGCTTTTCCCTGTGGCGGCTTTTAACACAGGCTGCAATCCACTTCTCTGTCATTCAGTCTTAAACCCTTGTTTTCTCTCAATATCTTCAAAAACTTCACCAAAAGTTAACTTGTTCCAATTCCCCGACCAGCTCCCCTTCCACAAAACAATCAGAACAACAGTGACTGTTTGAAACTGAGTGATGTGAGAGTCAGTCTTCACCACGGCTTCCCTGTGGTTTATGCCCCTCACCAATGGGCTGAATTTAGCCTCAATTTCATACTCGTACATCCAGAACGCTGCTGCTCAGGTCCTGACTAGAACCAGGAAGTATGAGCTCATGCATCCTGTGCTCAGGTCTCTGCACTGGCTCCTGTAGCTCAAAGAATAGACTTTTAAATCAGCTCTGCTCCTGAACAAGTCTATGAACCAGCACCAAAGTACATCTCCGTTAGTGCCATATGAAACCATCTCATCTCATGGTGGTAAACCAGGACTAAACCAGGACTAAACCAGGACTAAACTGGGACGAAACCAGGACTAAACCAGGACTAAACCAGGACGAAACCAGGACTAAACCAGGACTAAACCCGGACTAAACCAGGACGAAACCAGGACTAAACCAGGACTAAAACCAGGACTAAACCAGACGAAACCGGGAGTAACCAGGACTAAATTGGGACTGAACGAGGACTAAACCAGGACTAAACCAGGACTAAACTGGGACTAAACCAGGACTAAACATGAGCATTCAGAAGTTCAATTTTATGCCACTAAAACCTGGACCACTCTTCATGAAGATGTGACACAGGCCTCTACTTTGACAATGTTTAAATCCAGGCTCCAGATGGTTCCAAAAGGTTTTTATTCTTCACTTTTCTCTTTTAATGTTAATTTTATAGTGATTACATATGTTTTGATTTGTGTGATTTTATTCATTCTTATTCTGTGAAGCACTTTGAATTACCTTTGATTCACGTGTGTTTCTTTTTTAATATGTTCTTCACTTGAAATGTTCCCAATTTTCTTTGTGTCTTAATAACTGTGGCCATCTTTACATTCTTAAATTCTCTTCATCTTATTCTTAAAACATAGGTCCTGTTCTTCGCAGTAGATCTGATTTCTCTGTTTTTAGTATTATTGTTCATATCTTGATTTATGGACACAGTAGCAAAATAAAAATGCCAGGATCATGTTAATTTTAAGACCAGAATAACGAGCCTGACAGCAGCAGTTACAGAGAGAAGGGCGAAGGAGCCAGAACTGTTACCCATGCTCAAAGCTTTTACTGATCCATCCATCCATTTCTGCTTATCTGGAACCGGGTCGCGGGGGCAGCAGTCTAAGCAGGGACTCCCAGACTTCCCTCACCCCAGACATGTCCTCCAGCTTCTCTGGCTTACCTTTCCCCCTGGGAGGAGACCCCGGGGAAGACCCAGGACACGCTAGAGGGACTACATCTCTCAGCTGGCCTGGGAACGCCTTGGGGTCCCACCGGAGGAGCTTTTACTGATAGAAACTGTAATTGTACGATTTAGTGTTTCGGTTCTAAAGACAATTATCCAATCAGAAAGCAGAATGAGCCTCACACGAGTCTCTCATTTGGGTTGCCAGTTTCAATACTGAAATCCAGTTGGTTTAACCCAAAATTAACTGCAGCTCAGTGAGTGAATTCTGGTCATGGCCTGTCCTTATACTGAGACTGAGCACAGACTACATATAGTTCCTTTAATTTTAGTTCTAATGATGAAATCGAGAGAGCAGGAACAGGGGTCACGGGTCAGGGGAAAGGTAGACACACATCCTCCATCTAAAAGGCAGGGGACATTAAACAAATAATCACAGAAGTTTTCGTTCAGGGCTCCCTCACTCTGCGTATTTTAGTTTTAATTTTAAGTTTTTTTTAATCAGCTTTACATAGCAATGACCATAGCAGTTTCTTATGAGTTAGGCTTCAAAAAATGTTTTACAATTGATAGAGACAGCGTGTAATGGTCTAGTATAGTCTAGTATAGTCCAGCTTTTCAGATTGTTTCATGGTGCGAAACAAAATGACTCATTTACAAATTACACGTTGGGAAATGCAGTTTTAAGTTCATGATAAATGGAGAGAAATAGAAGAGATTAAAAAAAAAAAAAAAAAGGCAAATTATTCAAAATATCAAACTGGAACAACACAAAGTTTACAGATAATCACAGCCTGGTGTTTTAATCTTAAAATAGACACAAATATGTTCTTCATGAACAATATATCCTTTCTTTCAGGTGGGGTGTGGGGGCAGGGTATAGGGACAAAAGACCCATGGGAAATAGAAGTTGTAAAAATGTAACTATTCCCCAGGGCAGGTCTAATATCTACTGTCACGCTGGCTCGAATCAAAAACCTTTAATGTCTCTAATGAGCTTTGTGTAAAGACATTAAATAGAAAAACCTCATTTTATTTTCGCTTATTAAACAGCCTACTCGCAGCAAACTTACTCAAAGGTTCAGCTGACATCGACGTCTTAAACACTACTCTTCCCATTCCGCTCCTCAACTCTTAGCGACAATATTAAAGTTTTCAAAAGGATCCCTTACCTTTGTGTTCAATTTCCTGAAGCCGTCTCTTTGGTTTTTGGTAACAGAATGTCCTCCGAAGTGTAGCCATCCGGGTCAGTGCACCATATTGTTGAAGGAAAACTCCAAAATCATATTGGGTTTGCTGTAGTGTGGTCTTCCTCGGATGAAAGTTCCATGTTGTAAGTCTGACATGCACGACGAGCGAAGGAGAAGAAAGCATTTTTACACAAAGAGGTGGGGAGAGTACGCAGAGTTACATTTGGTTTAATCTCACTGTTATAACAAAGCGCCGTCACAATCGCCCTGTTGAGATGTCATTGTTTCAAAAAGGATGATCATGTGATGTGCAGTTAAGATTATGAGGGGCACCAGGTGAAGACCCCAGGGGCTTTTGATGGGGGTCTGAAAGCAGGTGAGGCTCATTTCGTGCAATAGTTAAGAATAGAGTGGTCCCTCGTTTATTGTGGGGGTTATGTTTTAAAAATGACCAGAAAAAAGCTTTATTTTTCAGAATTATTCAATATGTTTTAAGGCTGTACACACACTTTATACACTTTTCTCAGACAGGCATTAATATTTTCTCACATTTCTCTCTCGTTTAAACACTCTCAAAGTTCAAACCTTCGTATATTATCTCCCTCTTCCTCGATGATCGATTTAAATGTGTTGTTCATGTGCCTCTGCTCCAGCTTTATCCGCAGAGGCGCCTCTCTGTGCACAGAAACACTTAAGCCCAAAGCGTTTCTGAGATTTGTCAGTGCATAGTGTTTCATCGACATTGTGGGTTTTGTCGGGGAGAAAACTTCAAACATACAGCACTTCAGAGTCACACTGCGATCGAACATTTATGTAAATTTGTCTGAACACATTCTGTACTGTACAGGAGACACGCCGCAGAGGAGACTGATGGACAATGGTCTACAGTCCCTCAGCCAATCAGGACGCAGAACACAATGCATGTTCATATACTGTACAAAAAAAAAAAAATGTGGATAGAGATATTTAACCATAAATCTGAGTCAACAGCAAATTCCACCATAGAGTTCTGACCTGTCTCCAGCTCAGTTTTTAAAGGTATTATGCAAAAATTGACTTTTAGACGCTTTGTAGCAGTTATGACGTCGTTCCTTCATCAAAAACAGGTCTGAAGAGGTTTTAAATGTCATTCATACCTGCTTGAGTAATCTCGAGATCTCTCCTGGGTCCTGTTCAAACCCTCCTTATGTTTAGCTATAAGATTCTGTTCAATGCTCCGCCCACAAGCCTACATCACCCACGCTCCGACACGGCCATTTTTCATCAATATACAAAAAAGCAAGATGCAAAACAATACACTACAACTTCACAAACCTGATGCGATGTGCGGTAGTTTGATTAGCACGATGCACACTGATTGGAATGTGATAGCGCTCTGAAGGGGGAGTGACTTAGCGCAGAGAGCAAAGGGAAATAGAAACTTATTAAACATGTTAATACGTCGTTTTGGGGCGAATATAGCGTTTTCGAAACAATAAAAGGTAACATGTTGATCTAAATACGTTATGTGGTAGCAGTTAATACCCCATAGAAGTAAGAAAAGGTAAATGTAGATATTATAGTGTGGTTATGTCACGTGAACCTGACCTATCACTACATAGTATCGCAACCTCAGCGTTCACAGTTGAGACGTACATCAGGCTGTTTTGTACAAGTCAAAGTGGAATCCAGCCCTCCGTTAGCCTCGTGTCAGAGCGAATTTGCAGCTACAGAGAGTCTGGCTAAGGGGAACGAGAATCTCTCTGTGTGATCTCCCCCTTCTCATCAGTGGATGCGGAGAGGAGCGTGTGTGTGTGGGGCATGTGTGTACGTGTGTGTGTGTGTGTGTGTGTGTGTGTGTGTGTGTGTGTGGGAGGGAGCCATGCAAATGACTGGGGCATGAAGCATCTGATTGATTTGATCCACAGGAGATGAAAAGACGAGAGAGGCACATGAAATAATTAATGCGCTTATAAAAGGGGACTCGCTTTCCACAGAGGGAGGTAGGGTTGTCAAAAGATCGGAAATCAGATTACAAATCGATACTGAAATTAGATTTGCTTATTTGAGCAAGTAGAGATACTAAAAAAGTGAAGAAATGACAACCTTTCCTGAACAGCTTTAGCATGAATCTTGAGCTGTGTAAGAACAAGGACAAAAGTATAAGACAAGTATACGCCCATGGACCACTTATGAACCCTACTGGAGACTGAGGGGTAGGGGTACAACAGATATAAGGCCAACATGGGAAAATAAAAGAATACTTACTATGTTATGTTGGAAAATCACATCATAATGTACGAAAGAAAGCGTTTCGTTCTTATCATTATTGTTGCATCGTATACAGTTTGATTCAAAATATTGCACTGATCTGATAGTTTGTGTTTAGTCCAGAGTGGGGGGGGGGGGGGGCGGGGGGGGGGGGTTTTTTTTTGTCGGGGGACACCCTTGTGTCGCTCTTATACAACTGTTATCAGGTGTTAATGTAACTGCTTTAGTATGTGACACTCGGGCCTGCCACAAGGTTAAGGTTTTATTCTCAGTCGTTGGTTTGTTTTGTGACACTGGAC
>JAIEZT010001373.1:27040825-27087173 GCA_019594935.1 Periophthalmus modestus | reverse complement strand
ATCGACCTCTGCTCAGGTGTGCAGAGGGTGAGCTTCGTTTCGGATGTGGGGACACGCACATTTTATAGTTTGTTGCGCGTCTTTGGTTCCTCTTTTTTCCAGTCCAGGTGTAGTAGAGCGGTTAGTACGAAGAGTCAGCTTTTGACCCCTTCTGAGTCATTGTATTTTTAGTTGTCAACCTCCATGTTCTGATAGTGGAGGGTTAAAACTGGCAGTCATGGACGGAATTTCCTAATTTAACTCTCTGCTACTTTGATAAAAAAACTCTGGAACTTTTCAACTTTGTCGACTACTTCCAGAGGGCCTAATAACCCGTCACAGCGTTACTATGTTACACCACATACTCCCTCACGAGAGAGCGCACACATGCACTGGCCGTGAACAACGCATAATGTCTGTGACTGCTGTGGTGTCGGTGACTCTTAAATCTTAAATTGGGTATGTTCGTGTAAGTTCTGGTCTTTTTATTTATTTTACTAAAAGAATGGAAAGCACCAAACCTTTAGAGATAGACCGAAATTTATATAATGTAGCCTAACAACTTGATAGTTCATAGAAACTACAATACATTTTCACTACATTACTCACTCCTGCACACAGGGTGTTGTCACGGTACTAACACGCATTCTCGATACTAAGGATAGATTCAATACTGCGATACCGTTTACGATACCCACATGAACTCACACCTTTGGTGAATAACTAAGTGTTATTTCCAACACAAAATGGGCTCATTTATATATTAGTGCTTTTTCCCACTTCAAGGCACTTTACATAAGGAAACCACTCACCCATTTCATCCACCAGTGCACACAGACCTGGGGGCAAGGTGGGTTAAGTGTTTGCCCAAGGACACAACGACAGCGTTCATCTGTGAGGGCTGGAATTGCACTGCCAACCTGTGACTCAGTGAATCGGAGACTTCCATGCACAAAATTATAGGTACTTTATTTACATGACTCATGAGATCTTATGGACTAGTTCTGTTAAAGCTCACGTTTTGTTACTGTTAATGTGATTTTTTTTTTTCACAGTATCTAGTTTCAATGGTAGTTTAGTTATCAATTACACTAGATTTTTACTTTCGACAGCCCATACTGCAAGCACACAGTTACTCGGAGCGTATGCAATGCTTTTATGTGTGACCCATATTATACAGTGGACAAATACCGTTTTCATATTTAACTACAGCCGAAAAAGCAAAAGTGTCGGTGATGTATGGAAAGCAGTGGGAGATTGTTCTGATTATGGCCTGGGAGCAGAAGTGTGGTTTTGTTTTGCAACTGCAGTGACCACAGCTGCGTACACAGTGCAGGAGCTGGAACCGTGTGGAGTGGAGGAGGTGTGGAGGTGTGAGAGAAGTCGTTTAGGTTTAAACTACTTTTATACTGTGGGCAACTGTGAAAATCTCCTTAAACTTTTTACTGGCCCCCCCCCCCCCTTATGGAGTCCATCACAGCTTGGCCGGTCACAAAAACAAAATTGAAAGTTTGGATATACTACTAAAATAAAGCGATACTCGATAATATTGAAGTTAATTTATTCCAGAGACAAAAACATGAATGAAACTCTTTGTAGTTATTTAAATGTAACCTTTTCCCACCTTAAAGAAACTCAAAGTGCTTTACATCAAGGACCGCTCACTCCATTCACCACACACATTCATACACCAATGTTGGCGAGTCGGTTAAGTGTCTTGCCCAACGATACTAGAGCAGCATCCATCTGTGGGAGCTGGAATCGAAACTCCACCCGTCAGTCACCGCGAATCCACACCCTCAGCAATGATGTGTTATGCCGAGAGCGGGATTCGAACCAGCACCTTTGGATCAGTGGACAACGCTCTACCAACTACTATAATTACTGTTGTTAGAGTATAAAACGAGATGTAGATGTTATTTATTCAACTCTCCACAGCTCAGATTTCATCGTACAGTAAAATCACACAAGATTCCGAACAGTACGAAGAAAAGTTCCCCAGAAAAACGATTGTTCCAACTATGATTCACGGAAGTCGATATCGTAATTACTGTGACAGGGACAACGTCGTTTTGGTGTTTAATAATGTCAAAAAAGTCAATTAATGTGGCTGTACCTGATTTGTGTCTATGGTATCTGAGCAAAATTTGTCGTACTCTAGAACATATACACTGCCTGCTAAAAAAAAGGTCACACACTCCAATATTTGGTGGGTGACTGCCTTTAGCTTTGATTACAGCGGCATTTACTATGGCATTGTTTGCGATTTCGCTTCTGCAGTGTCACACGATTTATTTCCATCCAGTGTTTGTATTAGTTTTTCACCATGATGTTTGCATTGATGATGGTCGAGTCTGACGCTGCACAAAGCTTCTCCCAGCACATCCCAAAGATTTCTCATGGGGTTGAGGTCTGTGGTGGACAATCCATGTGTGAAAATGATGTCTCATGCTCTCTGAATCACAATTTGAGCCCGATGAATCCTGCATTGTCATCTTGGAAATATGCCCCATTGATGGAATAACCTGGTCATTCAGTATATTCAGGTGTCAGCTGACCTCACAGACTGTCGCTGAAGCTAGACTTGACCAACTGGAGGAGGCTCGGACCTATTTGCTTAGTTTAACTCCAAGGTGGCGACTTTTTTTTTTTTTTTGGCCAGGCAGTGTATTATTGTATTGTATATGCAGCTTTCTGGGTCTAATGAGATCACTGTGTGCTGTTTGAGTCCAATCCTAAAGTGTTTTTTATTGTCCGAGAACAAAGAAGTGCACTGTTAGCATGCTGGTTGTTGTTAGCATTACCATGATGTCAAAACCTTCTTTTAATATGGCTCTGTGTCGTGTCCTGAGTGTTGTGGTACAAATGACAGAGGTTCATCCAGGTTCAGAAGGTTTATGTTTCACAAAAGACAAATTTGCGTATTTGAGGTGGTCCAACCAGTTTTTTTCCTCCCGCTTAAAGTGCACAGCTCGTGGATTCTAAATACATTTTAAATACATACAAAGACATATTGGTAGTTTTCAGATTTTTAAAACTGGAGCGATCTCATGCTCCCAGATGAGAGAAAGAGCCAGTTTTTTCCTTTTGATTACATTATACTTTGCCATGAAATATCTAAAAATGTAAATGCACCAGTGTTGAATCTGGTCATTTTCAACTGTACAACAAAGTCTGCATTTTAACAATATCAGTTTTAGCTGCCCCCCATCTATATTTTATCATCACTGACCTATAAACTGAAACCCAGCAATATTCAGTGGAATTCCAGAAATGGCCTTGTGCTCCGGTGCAGTTTCTCCTCATTTGTAAAGTTTTTTGACATGTCAGTCCTCCACCTGCAGCTCCCTGTCCGCTGCCCGTCTGTCAGGATTTAATGACTTTTGTGTGACTTGGCAAAAAGCTCACAGACATTATTTATATTACGCTGGAAATGGTGTGGGCCGACTGTTCCTTGATTGGAGCTTTTATGGTTAAAACCAACACATCCCATTAGACAGTTGATTTGCAAGTAACTGTGCATCTGTATAACAATATAGTAAATACTACAAAAGTATATTCATATATTTACAGTTGATAAATGATTGTACCTGCTTCATAGAAAGACAAATGACAAATGGCTGTGTGTGAGGTGGTTCCACAGTAGACTCATTATTCACTGCACTGAGTTATGTTAGTTTCAGTGTGTTCTAAGTAAGGAATAACTGGAATTATTATAGTAGGAAAAACTGTGGCAATAATCCTAAACACTGTTGATGCACAAGGTAAACTACTTGGACCAAATCCAATCCCAAGCAAATGTGTTTAAAATAGAAAATGTTTCAGATTTAAATGTGATGTTCTTTAATTCAAAGACATATGTGACTATTTAAATATTTTAATAATCCACAGCCATCCATTTTTCCCTTATGCTTATCTGGGGCTGGATCGCCATGGACAGCAGTCTAAGCAGGGACCTAGAGACTTTCCTCACCCCAGACACGTCTCCAGCTCCTACAATGGGATCCCAAGGCGTTCCCAGGCCAACTGAGAGACAAAGTCCCTCCAGCGTGTCCTGGGTCTTCCCCGGGGCCTCCTCCCGGTGGGACATGCCCAGGACACCTCCCTCAGGAGGCGTCCAGGAGGCATCCTGAACAGATTCCTAAGTCACCTCAGCTGGCTCCTCTCCACATGGAGGAGCATCGACTCTACTCCGAGCTCCTCCTGTGTGCCCAAGCTCCTCACCCTATCTCTAAGGGAGCGCTCAGCCACCCTGCGCAGGGAACATTTAATAATAATGCATTTTATTCGTAGTTTCCAGGCAAACAATTCCTTCCCATTTATTTATATTGTCAGGACTGTTGCTATAGCTTGAAACTAATTTTATATGATATGTCACCACTAGTCATGTGAAAATTATTATTAAATTATGATGTGAGATGTGTTCACTAGACACTTCCAAGAACCAAAAATGTGCAGACCAACTGGACAGCTCTGTGAGTCATGTGACACCATCTGTACATGCAGTGTGTGTGGAATCCAACTGAGAAGAAGAAGTGTAGTGACCCTGTTGGTATTGCGTTACTGAGACCGGCCTAAACCAATAAACAGTTCACCCCGTGGTTCTTGGTCTTGCCTGAACTCACCGACATGAGAAGAACCAAAGGCCAGCTGCTGTGTCCTTCAAACCGCTCTCACACTTGACAATTTGGTTAAAGTAAGCAGCAACGTCCTGGACAAACAGTGAAGGTGTCAGTGCTCGGTTTCAGACGGCTCATGGAGGGTTCATGGAGGAGGTACTATACAGACCAAACAAACAAATGGTTGTAATAAAAGTGGCTGATGCATTAGAATGGTTTGAAATGGGAGCTCACGGGGTCAGAGAACACAAGGGCCGGCTACCTGAGATGAAGCTGAGTTGAAAACCTTGAAAATAATTTGCACTTGTTTCCCAGAAAAAAGCAAGGAAAATTAAAAAAAAAAAGGGCCAAATGTACGGAAGTCCCAAAAGCGAAAAAAACAAAAAGACACATGATTGGGCTCCATTTTTTTCCCCCTCTGTTTGAGCTTGTAGAAAAAAAAAAAAAAACGAAAAAAAAAAAAAAAACGGCTGATGAGATTTTTTCTTTTTCTGCACCAACGCCCCATTTTTTTTCTTTCTTTTTGCTGTTGGCGGATTTTTTTTTTTTTTTTTTTTTCTTTCTTCCATTTTTTTTTATTTTTTCTGCACCCAACAGAGCTTTTTTTTTTTTTTTGCACATTTGTGTTTATGATGAATTAAGAATAAATAAAAAAAACAACTCAGCTAGGCGATACTTGAATGTAGGTTTAGCAAAAGCAAAGCAGACCTATCTTCTCCAAGTGTAGTTTTGTATGTATGTATTCACTCCCAAAAAGCCACAACTTGTCTTATTTTCTGGTGTGAAGAGTAAGAGGGAAGTGGGAATCAACGATTACACAATCACACACTGCACAGGTTGAGTGTTTGGAGTCAAAATATATAGTTTGTCCTTGAAAATTTCGACCCCATTGTGTTGTTGCTGTATTACTGGATAAGTAATAAAGTACCATTACAGCCATCACAGGACCTGAACCTGAAAACCTTCACTGAATCCCACTAAAATACAGGTAATTGCACCTCTTTTGGATAACATTTCTTTGGGGAGAACTTCCTTTTTTTTAATTAACTTGCTATAAGGCGCAATCTTTTCATTACCCCTATGTGTCTCAAATGTTAATGTGCTTGTTTATAACCACAGGGGCGCAGTACCATTCAAATGAGAAAAACGCACAGTCAAACTAAATACTTTTATTTCATTAACATATTTAGATTCAAATGTTCTCCGCCCAATTTGAGTTCTGACACAAAAACATTCTAGGTGATGTATATCTAACTATTGCTTTCATTGTGGACTTTGTGCGGGCCATAGTTAGACCACCCCTTTAATAGAAAGCAGAGGGTAATGATGTGTAGATGCTATAATTATAATATTAAAAACATCCTGGAAAAGTCTTACTATTTCAAGCAAAGTGTGGGAACCCTGATGACGACATAACAGGTACTTGACCCTCTTTGTTCTCCTCATGCACCCCTCATTCATCCAGGAGTGCTCCATTATTAATCAGATTCAAAATGGCTTCCGGATGACAGCCCAAACATCTTGTTGTCTGGACATCTTGATTGTCCAGATAACTCCCTCTGAAACCTCTTCTCTCATACTTGTGGTTTGCTTGTAGATGATGTTACATTACCTCAGTAACTCCAGTTTTTATCATTTGCTAATTTCAGCTTAAGTACCATAACAGAAAAAACATGCATATGGACCAGGAGGCTGAAGCTATTAACAGCACTATGGATTGACATTTAAAAGGCAACCATTTCTTTTTTTTCTTTGTAAAAAATAAAATCATGAAATAGCTTTAAAAAAAAAAAAATCATTCTATTATATCTGAAGATCGACCAATATGTTTTTTTATCCGACACACACCGGATTATAGCGTCACAAAAGAGCCAAAATAATTGCACATTACACTCATTGCATAATTGCACCATCCAAAATATTGCTCAATACAGATTTTTGGGCCAATATATATAATCTCTCTCATTTAATTCACTACAACCTCTCCCACAGTCCACTTTTCTTTACCACGACCTATAAAAGAGCTGTGTAGTCACGTTTTGTGCAGTATATCTTCATATTAAAAGTGTTTTAATAAACTTTTGTGGGTATTTTTTTATGCAGCAGATCGACCGAAACAAAATATCGGCCTATGCTGGAGATTTAAGCTGAAAAGTCCAAAAATCGGCCCGATATATATATTGCCCAACAGATACATCAGTCTATCTCTAATTAAATCATTGAACGAATCCAATTTCGCTCGCTGTCTTCTCCCACAGTTTGAATTTGAATGCTCGTAATACATTTCTGTCTCTAAATGCAAATCGATATTTCACTGCAGAGCGGATGCTACTTAGTTGACGTGACATTTCCCAGCTTTCACACGGCGTTGGTAATTACCCGCTCCTCCTTAAGCGCCGTACCATCTCTGCACGGACATCACACACGACTGGAGCGCTCTCCTTCCTCTCTTTGATTTAGATCTGACAAATAAATAGCCCAGAGTGATGATGCCACGGTCTCGGGAATGACTTGTAGCCCTCCGACTTCACTCGTCAGACGCCAATTGGCCCATCCGTCACTCAATTGGCCGTAGGAGTTTGGCCGTGCCGGGGATTACGTACCGTTTGTCATCCTGGCTCTGCAGCTGTCTATCATTTAACATAATCATTGCCGCTCGCCCATCCCTCAAGCAAATTTGCCTCACTATTTCTCCGGTCCATCTCCCGCCTGGGTCGTTTTTAACTGTCGGAAGTGAAAAGCAAAAAAGTGGGAATTCGGCTGTTTTGTGGTTAACTGTAATGGAGCTAACGCAGATTTTTTTCCATTGACAATTAGCAAAAATAGCAGGAATCTCAATATGTACAATCAATTTACAATTTTCAGTATGATCTTTGGGTGACTGCAAGTGCAAGAGGGTAAGTTTGAACTGAGGAGGTGTGTGGAAATGAGCATTTTAAAGGACTCGTTTAACCAGTTACAACACTGTTACCTTATCAAAAACATACCTGTAGTTGTATTTACCTTCATTCACACTTGTTTCAGTAATAATCCGCAGTAGGTCTGACCCCCCTGAGCAGTCACAGAGCAGCACTTTGAATTTTCCCAGCATTGTGACGTCCATAAATCATCACCAGACTCGCGTGTTTACACTAACTGCCGAGCGGGGTAGCTTCATACCTTGAGCGGGTTACTTGCCTGTTGCACGAACCACGACAGCTGCGGTGTATATTTGACCAAAGCGACACGGTTTCAGGCGGGTTCACGCGATAACACGTCTAATGAACTGAAAACCAGACCACAGCGGTGTCTGGGAAAAATAGACCAGCGCCCCACCTCAGCATCATTTCTTTACTTCGTGCTTATACTAACATGTCAGGACATAATGGTATAAGTAGTGGAGCAGTAACTCTAGATCCAGAGCTGGACTGGGAGAAGAAATGAGCCCTGATAGTGGTGATTCAGAAAAAAAAACTTTATTTTCTTAAACTGATATTATAGGCTAAGCTTGCTAATCAGAATCAGAGGACTTTTATTGCCATTGTCAGTGGACACAGCTCACAAACTAGGAACTTTCCTCAGTGATAAAGTGCAACATAAAACTGAATAAGTACAAATAAGCGCATGCATAAAGTTAAAACAGATATGCTTAATGTAATATGTGTGTATACTTTGATTATAACTGAGATGATTTGATCCAAAACTGACTTTTTGATAGTTTTAATAATGTTATCGAATTGTTGCTAGTCTGTTTTTTATTGTCCTGTATTTGTTACACACACCCTACAATGTTTCCCTATTTTTTAATAAGCCTGTGTTACTAATTGCAATTAAATTATGTTGTTTTTTTAAATTATGATGATTGGCAGAAGTTGCTAAAAATAACCACAAGCCTCACTACCAGCAGTAGCTCTGAGCCTGCTGCCGCTCGGGACAGGGGCTGGCGCTCCTGCACCGGCCTCGCCCTGTCGACTCTGGGCCGGCCCGGGTGATAAAGGACCGGGCCAGGACCACATCTGCGTGGGGCCACATGTGCACGAGGCCGCGGTGAACTCACGGTAGAGAGTATACAGCCAGGGAAAAAAGCTGAACAGGTCTGACAGTCAGCGGCCCCAAAAACCGCCGCGGCCCACCGGGAAAACTCCTGTTTGCTCCAGATGGCCAGTCCAGCCCTGCCCAGTACGGGGGAGCGCTGCTTTTAGAAAACAATGATTGGTTTCTAACAAAACTTGCTCAAGAGAGATTCGTTAAAGGACAAAAATAATACAGATATTCCATAACACTCGTCCTTTAAGGTCTGCTTCTGCTCAGGAATTCTGCTTGCAATTATTGACCTGGAATGCATTATTTATTAGTGGCTTACTTTACTTTTTATTTATTTGAGCAAACATTCATCCAAATTTGCAGCCGCGTGGTGTCGTCTCTCAATCGATGACACCCCAAGCCGCATCTTTACAAAACATTCCACCTCTTCTTGAACCACCATTATAAACATGTCATTAAAGCTAGTAAAACTCGCTAGTGTAAAGTTATTCGTTTGCCCCGCTTGGGTGAGTTTCCCATTTCATCCCACACATTCATATCAATCCCGTCTTCGGTGGCTTTACTCTCGGCGACAACCTTATCCGTGACCCGCGTCAAACCCAAGGCCTCTTATAATGAAAACGCATCGCCCTCTACGCTCCAACCCACCCGTGTCCCACCCTGAGGTCACTGCTGATGTACATGAGGGTAACATGCACCTTTGTGGATATCTACAATGTCATTTGGGTGACACCACTGGTTATCACGGGGTTGGCATCTCTATCATATGCAGGCTTAAGCATTTATCATGGCTGACCCTAAAGTCGGCTGTGGAACGGTGGAAAACACGAAGGAATTGGCTGTGATCTCAGTAAAAAAAAAAAAAAAAAAAGATGATTTCCTCTCAGCACTTTTGAAATGGACTCAGTCAGCTAAAGGACAAGCCGATATGGAGCGAGACAAATCCGGCGGGAGGGATGGGGATAGGATCTGATGTTTTGTAAAATGAAATCTTTAAGTGCGTGTGACAGGTTTTTGATGTTTTTTTCTAATTATGACCTTGCTTGATGGAATAGAACCTGCGGTAATTTCATCATTTATCATAATCACATCATAGTTTTACGTGAGCGAAGTGGCAGTTTACAAAGAAAAATAGGAAAAATGGGAGCAGTAGCTGTTTGGTAGAGTGTTTGCCCAATGATTCGAAGGTTGATGGTTCAAGTCCAGCTCACGATGTAAAAATTATCAGTTGGTCATTGGTATAATCCACTGATCCACACAGTTGGCGATGCGATTCCAGCCCCCGACAGATGAATACTGCTGTTGTGTCCATGGGCAAGACACTTAACCCACCTCGCCCTCGGTGTCTCTGTTCACTGGTGTATGACTGATCTGTGTGAATGGGTGAGTAGTTCCTTGATGTAAAGCGCTTTTGAGTGCCTTGAAGTTGGAACAGCGCTGTATAAAAATGGGACCATTTACCATTTTAGCAAAAAAGTAGTGCTAGAGTTCTTAAAAAGGTTTTCATCTGTGCAAAATCTGCCTAATATATACTGCCTGGCCTAAAAAAAAGTAATAAACCTGGATTTAACTAAGCAAATAGGTACTAGCCTCCTGCAGTTGGTCAGGTCTAGGTTCAGTAACAGTCTGTGCTCAGAGAATGAGGTCAGCTGACACCTGAATATACTGAATGACCAGGTTATTCCATCAATAGATTTTTTTCTTCCCTGATGGCATTTTTTCCCCCCCCCAGGCAGTGTATAAGGACAATGTATTTAACCCATAAGAACCTGGACACCTAAATCCTTAAAGGAAAAATTATGGTGGACATAGCCCAGACTAATTAGAGGCTAAAATTTCACATTTATGACATTTTTTTTTTTTCAAAAATCACCCCTAGTGTCTGAGATATGCAATGTAACACATATGTCACATTGGGCCTTTAAGCATTGTTTTAGAAGATGATTGCCAATGCATCATGAATAGTCAGGCGTGTCCGGGTGTTCATTCTACAAAATAAATTGATGTACATATATATGCATTTAATTTATAACATGTTATTTTAAACATAAATATTTAAGATACACAATTTAATGATAAAAAAGAAAGATAATGTGACATGTATGTAACAAGAGTTTTTTATGGCCTTTTTATTACTTAAATGCCAATCAAGAAAACAAAGGTATTTCATATATTTGCATTAGTCAAATTATAATTACTGTGTGAACTAGACGAGCTTTGACCCTTGTTAACACCGTAGCTGCCAGGTAGTTATGGGATTACTTAGTCACAGGAACATCAAGCTGCTTGGAGACATTTGTTGGTGAGATCCAAATCAACCTCACTCAGGCAGCTCAGCACTCTCGCACTTTACAATTGCACTTCCATTTTTTGCACCTTACATATTGTACATCTCATTCCACCTCAACAACTTTTGCACCTTCTATATGTCACATTCATCTAACTTTATTCTTGACGCATGTGTACACTTTATGTCGTGTGTGTGCGCGCATGTGTGTGTGTGTGAGTTTCTAGTCAAACTGCACATTTGGAGTCCGGTGGAACGCAATTTCAGTCCTTTGTGTAATGTCTGTTACATAGTGAATTGACAATGAAGTACACTTTGAACTTTGAAATGCTTGTCTATAATTTTCTTTCTAATCTCTCGAGACACCTCTTTCCTTTGCTTCCAGCCCAGTGACGACCTGTAGCCCTATAAATAGACCCACTGACTGATTCCAAGACTGTAGACACCTGTGATGCTCATTTGTGGGTTAACATGTCCCTTTGGTCACAGTATTTTCTAGAGGTACCATCATTTTTGTCCAGGCCTGTGTCATGAATTTATTTTTTTTTAAATAATCCTGTTGAAGCATGGTTGAAAAGCAATGTCTGACTTTCATTGGTTAAATAAATTCATAGCATTTTATTTATTATTACTTTTGTTATTTCATTAACCGAAGGTACTACCGACAATTTTGCCCACATGTGTATGTACGTCTGCTGCCCAAGTCCAGCTGGGAAAGTTGAATTTTAGTTACTACTAGGTTAATTTACTACGTTTTGGTGAAATACTGTAAGTAGTCTGACCTGTCACACTAAACTATTCTGAGCTATAGTGTAATATACAAGTTGTCTGACCCAAGGGATTTCAGCTCAAATTAACAGTGTTAAGACTAAAGAATATTAAAATAAAGGAATAAATGTGTCTTGGCTACATGCCCGCAGCAAGAATTGAACCTCCAACTTTCAGACCACGATAGGCTTTACAATGGAGTTGCTGCTGACACCTTCTATGTCACACCCTGTAACTTTATTAATATTCGCTCAATAACACTGAACAGGCAAGATAAAAGGCCATGGGCGTCTTCATTTCCTCAAGCAATTTTTTTTCTAATGCAAAAGGTTCTAAAAAGATTATAAAAAGTTCAGGAGTGGGCGGAAACATTACGTAAAAATAAAAGTTGTGTAACCTGAGTGATGCGTTCGTGACTCATGGTTATAGTTTTAGTTCGGAGCTGTAGTACTAGGCACACGAGCTTTTATCTGACTATGCCCACACACCTCACAGACATGACCTTATAATTTAAGAGAGTTTAGCCTCATGAGTCAAATCTATTTAAAGGGACCATATACATATATTTGATGTACATTTTAAAATTTGTAACTTTTCCGGGTGAGTGTACGCCTCCAGCTCATCTCTATGGAATTGTTATTGCTTTGAGTATTTATGTTGCATTTATTTCATTAAAGTGAATTTACTTTTCAGAGCTTTTAACCATGTTATAATTGTTCCTCTTCTCAGTTACCCTCTAAAAGCTGTATTTAAAGTGATTCACGCATGTTTGAGTAATCTTTATACTCCTGGATGCCACTGCGTCCAACAGATCAGTGTGTGGATGCAAAACAACTTTCTCCTGCTAAACTCAGACAAGACCGAAGTCATAGTTTTTGATCCACAGAAACAAAGAGAAAGTGTCAGCAGTCACCTCCAGTCTCTCTCTCTAAAACCGTCAAATCAGGCTAGAAAAGTAGATGTAATAATGGACTCAGACTTGAACTTTAACATCTACATCAAATCAATAATATCTGCAGCTTTTTATCAACTAAACACATTGCAAAAATCAAAGGTATACTGTCTAAACCAGACTTAGAGAGACTTATCCATGCATTTGTGCACGAGCATTAAGACAGCTGCAGTACATCCAGAACACTGCTGCTCGGGTCCTGACTAGAACCAGGAAGTACTTCACACATGTGTCCTGTGCTCAGGTCTCTGGCTCCTGTGGCTCAGAGAATAGACTTTAAAGCAGCTCTGTGTGAACAAGTCTCTCCATGGACCAGCACCAAAGAACATCTCCCACATGTTAGAGCCACATGAACCATCTCACACTCTGAGGACTTCAGGGACCAGCCTCCTGCTGGTGCCCAGAGTCAGGACTAAACATGGAGAATCAGCATTTCAGTTTTATGCAGCTAAACCTGGAACAGTCTAACTGAAGATGTGAGACAGGCCTCTACTTTGACAATGTTTAAATCCAGGCTAAAAACAGTTCTGTTTCACTGTGCATATGACTGAAAGGATGATTTCAGCAGTGGAATTTCCAATCTCTATTGAACTAAAGGTAAAGGACAGCTGTCACCTTCCACTTCATGACATCACAAGGTGGAACAGAATATTTTGTGCTTTGGAGATGTAGACAGACCATTAATAAAGGCTTACTCAGACGGGTGTGAATGTGTCCCTAGCATCCCCTAGAATGGCCAATGCACCCCCATAGGACCCCTAACATTTTTTTTGCCCCACTTGTACATCCAAAATTTCAAAATGAGGCTATTAAATTAGGTTTTATAAATGACTACAGGGGCTAACTACATTCAAATTTGTTTAAAACAGTGATGAAAACATGGTAGGGGGTGGGGTAGGCTTCATTGTTAAAAGGCTCTAAATTACCGTTTTAAATGAGCTCAAATTAAAGTTTTTGGCACCCCAGTAGCGCCTCAAACCAAAAATGTCTGGCTCCGCCCCTGCAGAAAGCTGAAATTCTGCCCACAAACCCACCTCAGTCTCAGTACTCCTCTATACTCCTCGAGGAAAAGCACACATACTGTTAACAGCATTTCATTTAATTAAGAATGATTATTATGACGTTAAAAGATATAAGCTACACTTACCACCTCCATGTGCTTTTCTAAAGGACACTTGGAGGGAAATTATAATTAAAAATAATAAGTTGTACAAGTGGCTTCTACAGCGACTGGCACCGAAAGGTCAAACCAAATCAGACAGTCGTTCTATTCACACCCACATTATTCTGTTAAGCAAGACTTGACTGGTACGATTGTGTTTGATCAGAGACGAAGAACAGCAGCCACACCTTTCACAGTCTGTCCCGGGTCAGCTGCGGCTTCCAAAAGTGGCTCACTATCAATGAGTTTAATGCAAGTGAACAGTGCAGGAAATAGAGCCATGATATTTGGTAAAATTGAGTTTTAAATGTATGTGCACTTCATAGAACACAATCCTGTCCTTTATTTCAACGCCAGAATTACAGCTAAAACTTAAATGAATGTGCCTCGTTTATGTATAAATACGATAAAACGTGGTGTTCATGCTCTAAGATTTGATGTGATAATCTGAGGTGGAGGGGCCTGTGTAACTCTACGGGACATTCTCAGTGTGTGGAAGAAATAAGCATGTGAAGTCAGTCCTTTTGTCAGATTTGAGCCGCCCCAGTCTGTAGAGAGTTTCTCCCATACAGAGAATATTAAGTAGAAAAGTACAGTACCACACTGCTCCTTCACTCTCAGCTGTCAGTGTGACTTCAGTCTGTGGGAAACAGCAGGTATGGTCTTGGTCCATAGCACTTTTGGCAAGCTGAAAAACACCACTTTTATGTCCATTAACAAAAATAAGTATAAATACAGTAATAAGTGTCAGATGTCCTATTTGTTCAAACAGATCACATCAGGCTTAGAAATACAACATAAGAAACACAAAGACACATGTCCCACAGAGCAGCCGAGGACACTGAGGACACAGCGGTGTACAACACCTGATACATTTACACAAACATTTGGTGAAATCAAACAGAAACATTTGCTTTGGTTATTGGTCTAGTTGGGTAGAGCCAAGAGTCAGTAATGAGTCTGCTTTTTACAAATTCTATATTTAAGCACTCTCAGAAATACAGAGTTTGAGCTCTGTGAGCATTTTAGGAAGTGTGAACTTTTAGTGAAAGAAAACAGAGTTTAGCATTGTGTTTTAGTCTGTACAGACACAGATGTGCCACAGACTGAGCTCGATGTGGTTTTGTTTGTCTCACCTAAGGTTTGTGTTTCTATGTGGCAACTTTTCAGTTTCTTATGTGCATCAGTGAATGGCACTGCTCCCCCTGTGCAGAAAAAAGACTTATTCATTTAGATCTCTTCTTCTCCTCTTCTCATTTAATTCCTTTCTTTTATTTTTCCTTTTTTAAACTGGTATTTAACACAGTTTTGCAGACACAGACGAAACACCAAACAAACAGGACAAAGAACATGAAACATGTATAATCACTTGTTAAAATGTGATGTTTTACTTCAGTAACATCCAGTTCCACTGATACTTTTCCAGTTTGACTTCTTTATTGTTTATGTTCAGTTTCATTCTTTAGCTTCTATTTTTATGATTTCTTATTTTTTCAGTTTTTACTGTTGCAGCATTTGTCTTCTTTTGTTGGCCTTTTCTGTTCTTTTTCTCAAAATTTCAGACCCAAACAAAACATTAATTTTGCAATACACATTTTTCATTTTTAGGACCTGCATTTCTCATTTCCAGTTTTCCTCTGACCAAACACCATAATTCACATTTAAGACCCTTTTGGTTTTCTTCTTTGAACATTATTGATTGCTTTAATACCTAATCTCAAAATTTCTCTGTAATTGATTTTGTTTCAATTTCAATAACACCTCAAATCCCCCCATCCCCACGACTTTCTCAAACCTTCTACAGATTCTTGCACAAAGCAACATCTCAGCGACGTCACAGACCCCCCACACAACTTGTGCTTCTGTCCCAGAGTAAATGTGAGAGCTTTTCCCTGTGGTCGGCTTTAACACAGGCTGCAATCCACTTCTCTGTCATTCAGTCTTAAACCCTTGTTTTCTCTCAATATCTTCAAAACTTCACCAAAAGTTAACTTGTTCCAATTCCCACGACCAGCTCCCCTTCCACAAAACAATCAGAACAACAGTGACTGTTTGAAACTGAGTGATGTGAGAGTCAGTCTTCACCACGGCTTCCCTGTGGTTTATGCCCCTCACCAATGGGCTGAATTTAGCCTCAATTTCATACTCGTACATCCAGAACGCTGCTGCTCAGGTCCTGACTAGAACCAGGAAGTATGAGCTCATGCATCCTGTGCTCAGGTCTCTGCACTGGCTCCTGTAGCTCAAAGAATAGACTTTAAATCAGCTCTGCTCCTGAACAAGTCTATGAACCAGCACCAAAGTACATCTCCGTTAGTGCCATATGAACCATCTCATCTCATGGTGGTAAACCAGGACTAAACCAGGACTAAACCAGGACTAAACTGGGACGAAACCAGGACTAAACCAGGACTAAACCAGGACGAAACCAGGACTAAACCAGGACTAAACCAGGACTAAACCAGGACGAAACCAGGACTAAACCAGGACTAAACCAGGACTAAACCAGGACGAAACCGGGAGTAAACCAGGACTAAATTGGGACTGAACGAGGACTAAACCAGGACTAAACCAGGACTAAACTGGGACTAAACCAGGACTAAACATGAGCATTCAGAAGTTCAATTTTATGCCACTAAAACCTGGACCACTCTTCATGAAGATGTGACACAGGCCTCTACTTTGACAATGTTTAAATCCAGGCTCCAGATGGTTCCAAAAGGTTTTTATGCTTCACTTTTCTCTTTTAATGTTAATTTTATAGTGATTACATATGTTTTGATTTGTGTGATTTTATTCATTCTTATTCTGTGAAGCACTTTGAATTACCTTTGATTCACTTTGTTTCTCTTTTTATATGTTCTTCACTTGAAATGTTCCCAATTTTCTTTCTGTCTTAATAACTGTGGCCATCTTTACATTCTTAAATTCTCTTCATCTTATTCTTAAAACATAGGTCCTGTTCTTCGCAGTAGATCTGATTTATCTGTTTTTAGTATTATTGTTCATATCTTGATTTATGGACACAGTAGCAAAATAAAAATGCCAGGATCATGTTAATTTTAAGACCAGAATAACGAGCCTGACAGCAGCAGTTACAGAGAGAAGGGCGAAGGAGCCAGAAGTGTGCCCATGCTCACTTTTACACACAATCTATGAGGTAAACCTGTCAGATCAAAGCTTTTACTGATCCATCCATCAATTTTCTGCTTATCTGGAACCGGGTCGCTAGGGCAGCAGTCTAAGCAGGGACTCCCAGACTTCCCTCACCCCAGACATGTCCTCCAGCTTCTCTGGCTTACCTTCCCACCGGTAGGAGACCCCGGGGAAGACCCAGGACACGCCAGAGGGACTACATCTCTCAGCTGGCCTGGAAACGCCTTGAGGTCCCACCGGAGGAGCTTTTACTGATAGTAACTGTAATTGTACGACTTAGTGTTTCGGTTCTAAAGACAATTATCCAATCAGAAAGCAGAATGAGCCTCACACGAGTCTCTCATTTGGGTTGCCAGTTTCAAATGCTGAAATCCAGTTGGTTTAAACCCAAAATTAACTGCAGCTCAGTGAGTGAATTCTGGTCGTGGCCTGTCCTTATACTGAGACTGAGCACAGACTACATATAGTTCCTTTAACTTTAGTTCTAATGATGAAATCGAAAGAGCAGGAACAGCGGTCACGGGTCAGGGGAAAGGTAGACACACATCCTCCATCTAAAAGGCAGGGGACATTAAACAAATAATCACAGAAGCTTTCATTCAGGGCTCCCTCACTCTGCGTATTTTAGTTTTAATTTTAAGTTTTTTTTAATCAGCTTTACATAGCAATGACCATAGCAGTTTCTTATGAGTTAGGCTTCAAAAAATGTTTTACAATTGATAGAGACAGCGTGTAATGGTCTAGTATAGTCTAGTATAGTCCAGCTTTTCAGATTGTTTCATGGTGCGAAACAAAATTGACTCATTTACAAATTACAAGTTGGGAAATGCAGTTTTAAGTTCATGATAAATGGAGAGAACTGAATAGATTTAAAAAAAAAAAAAAAAAAAAAAAAAAAAAAAAAGGCAAATTATTCAAAATATCAAACTGGAACAACACAAAATTTACAGATAATCACAGCCTGGTGTTTTAATCTTAAAATAGACAAAATATGTTTTTCATGAACAATATATCCTTTCTTTCAGGTGGGGTGTGGGGCAGGGTATAGGGACAAAAGACCCATGGGAAATAGAAGTTGTAAAAATGTAACTATTCCCCAGGGCAGGTCTAAATATCTACTGTCACGCTGGCTCGAATCAAAAACCTTTAATGTCTCTAATGAGCTTTGTGTAAAGACATTAAATAGAAAAACCTCATTTATTTTCGCTTATTAAACAGCCTACTCGCAGCAAACTTACTCAAAGGTTCAGCTGACATCGACGTCTTAAACACTACTCTTCCCATTCCGCTCCTCAACTCTTAGCGACAATATTAAAGTTTTCAAAAGGATCCCTTACCTTTTGTTCAATTTCCTGAAGCCGTCTCTTTGGTTTGGTAACAGAATGTCCTCCGAAGTGTAGCCATCCGGGTCAGTGCACCATATTGTTGAAGGAAAAACTCCAAAATCATATTGGGTTTGCTGTAGTGTGGTCTTCCTCGGATGAAAGTTCCATGTTGTAAGTCTGACATGCACGACGAGCGAAGGAGAAGAAAGCATTTTTACACAAAGAGGTGGGGAGAGTACGCAGAGTTACATTTGGTTTAATCTCACTGTTATAACAAAGCGCCGTCACAATCGCCCTGTTGAGATGTCATTGTTTCAAAAGGATGATCATGTGATGTGCAGTTAAGATTATGAGGGGCACCAGGTGAAGACCCCAGGGGCTTTTGATGGGGTCTGAAAGCAGGTGAGGCTCATTTCGTGCAATAGTTAAGAATAGAGTGGTCCCTCGTTTATTGTGGGGGTTATGTTTTAAAAATGACCAGAAAAAGCTTTATTTTTCAGAATTATTCAATATGTTTTAAGGCTGTACACACACTTTATACACTTTTCTCAGACAGGCATTAATATTTTCTCACATTTCTCTCTCGTTTAAACACTCTCAAAGTTCAAACCTTCGTATATTATCTCCCTCTTCCTCGATGATCGATTTAAATGTGTTGTTCATGTGCCTCTGCTCCAGCTTTATCCGCAGAGGCGCCTCTCTGTGCACAGAAACACTTAAGCCCAAAGCGTTTCTGAGATTTGTCAGTGCATAGTGTTTCATCGACATTGTGGGTTTTGTCGGGGAGAAAACTTCAAACATACAGCACTTCAGAGTCACACTGCGATCGAACATTTATGTAAATTTGTCTGAACACATTCTGTACTGTACAGGAGACACGCCGCAGAGGAGACTGATGGACAATGGTCTACAGTCCCTCAGCCAATCAGGACGCAGAACACAATGCATGTTCATATACTGTACAAAAAAAAAATGTGGATAGAGATATTAACCATAAATCTGAGTCAAACAGCAAATTCCACCATAGAGTTCTGACCTGTCTCCAGCTCAGTTTTAAAGGTATTATGCAAAAATTGACTTTTAGACGCTTTGTAGCAGTTATGACGTCGTTCCTTCATCAAAAACAGGTCTGAAGAGGTTTTAAATGTCATTCATACCTGCTTGAGTAATCTCGAGATCTCTCCTGGGTCCTGTTCAAACCCTCCTTATGTTTAGCTATAAGATTCTGTTCAATGCTCCGCCCACAAGCCTACATCACCCACGCTCCGACACGGCCATTTTTCATCAATATACAAAAAAGCAAGATGCAAAACAATACACTACAACTTCACAAACCTGATGCGATGTGCGGTAGTTTGATTAGCACGATGCACACTGATTGGAATGTGATAGCGCTCTGAAGGGGGAGTGACTTAGCGCAGAGAGCAAAGGGAAATAGAAACTTATTAAACATGTTAATACGTCGTTTTGGGGCGAATATAGCGTTTTCGAAACAATAAAAGGTAACATGTTGATCTAAATACGTTATGTGGTAGCAGTTAATACCCCATAGAAGTAAGAAAAGGTAAATGTAGATATTATAGTGTGGTTATGTCACGTGAACCTGACCTATCACTACATAGTATCGCAACCTCAGCGTTCACAGTTGAGACGTACATCAGGCTGTTTTGTACAAGTCAAAGTGGAATCCAGCCCTCCGTAGCCTCGTGTCAGAGCGAATTTGCAGCTACAGAGAGTCTGGCTAAGGGGCACGAGAATCTCTCTGTGTGATCTCCCCCTTCTCATCAGTGGATGCGGAGAGGAGCGTGTGTGTGTGGGCATGTGTGTACGTGTGTGTGTGTGTGTGTGTGTGTGTGTGTGTGTGTGTGGGAGGGAGCCATGCAAATGACTGGGGCATGAAGCATCTGATTGATTTGATCCACAGGAGCTGAAAAGACGAGCAGGCACATGAAATAATTAATGCGCTTATAAAAGGGGCTCGCTTTCCACAGAGGGTACAGTATGGAGTAGGGTTGTCAAAAGTATCGGAAATCAGATACAAATCGATACTGAAATTAGATGCTTATTTGAGCAAGTAGAGATACTAAAAAAGTGAAGAAATGACAACCTTTCCTGAACAGCTTTAGCATGATCTTGAGCTGTGTAAGAACAAGTATAAGACAAGTATACGCCCATGGACCACTATGAACCTACTGGACGACTGAGGGGTTACACAGATATAAGGCCACATGGGAAAATAAAAGAAACTACTATGATTTAATGTTGAAAATCACATCCTAATGTCTAAAGAAAGCGTTGTTCTTATCATTATTGTTGCATCGTATCAGTTTGATTCAAAATATTGCACTGATCTGATATTTTGTGTTTAGTTCAGAGTTGACACCTTTTGTCGCTCTTATAACTGTTTATGTGTCGTTAATGTAACTGCTTTAGTATGTGACACTCGGTTGCCATGCCGACAAGTTAAGGTTTTATTCGTCAGTCGTTGGTCTTGTTTTGTGACACTGGACCTAAGAGCTGAGACGGCTGTTGTTCTGCTCTTGTTTTGGCGTGGGTTACGGCCTAGTGTGCCCATGTGTTCATGAAATAAACAACCAGAAGAAATTTGGCGTGTTTCCTTGCAAAAACTAAACTAAAATTTAATAAACTAAAATATGGTTTTGTCCCATTACATAGACATTGTAAAAGCAGCTCGTTGGGTCAAAATCAAACCGCTGTGTGCTATCTACATCTAAGTATACATCCTAATGATCGACCGAGAAGCAGGAAGTGCATAATTTGCATGCTAGTTGTTGTTAGCTTAACTCCGCTTTTGTCTCTGGGAGTCGTGAAACGCACTTACAAAATCGCTGAATTGATGCTTACGATTTATAAACCATGTCATAAACAAACTTGAAGTTGTTTTGTTTCATTCACACGTGTTTGAGTAACTCTTTTTTTTTTTTTTTTTTTTTTTTTTAGTCCGTCTACATCTCCAAAAGCTCAAAATGCTCTGTTCCACCTTGTGATGTCATGCCGTGATAGATTTCAAGTTAACAGCTACATTTTAACTTTAGTTCAGTAGTGATGGGTAATTCCAGGGTTGAAATCATCCAAATGATTCCCGTGAAGGTGTATGAAGTTTAAAAACACAGTGGAGCACTTCCTGTATCACCACGTGACATCACAAGGTGGAACAGAGTGTTTTCAGTTTGAGAGAAGAACAGCCTAAATATGCAGGGTTTGTGTGTTAAACGTGTGGATGAAACAAAACACAACTCCAGACAAGTTTGTGATGAGGAAACATTATAACATAGATCAGAAAATAGCGTAAAATGGGCCCTTTACACAGTTATAATGGTGTAGATGTGTCAAACTGCTGCACTGATGTTGAAAAAGAAGAACTTATCCAACAACCATAAACTTTCCCTGAGTTTTTGAAGATCAGACAGCGCCTATGTGTCTCTAGGCAAATTATTAGTGAGCCAACATCTGTTTTTAGCTCGGAGCATTGTCCTAGTGCTGCACAGAGAGGTTTGTTTAGCTGTGCTCTTCTGGGGGATTTTGAGTACTTCAAAGATTTCGCCTATTGCAGGTTATTTTTTTAAATGTAACCCCCACGATAAACAAGGGACCACTGTACTTCAGTTTGTGGTGGTGTTTTAATGTTTTTTATGGCTCAAATTTAGTATTAGCATTAGCATTGAGCCACAAACATGTCTCTTTCTAAACACAAGTGTCCTCTGGCGAGCTATTCATTTTATTTGTGTAGTGTTTAACATGTCAGCTTCATGTCCACTGCCTGATCTTAAAATTTATTTTAGTGAGACTCTGTAAAAACAAGTAAAATTAGGCAGTAGGAAGTAATAATGCCAACAGTGAGGTGCACAGAGCCTGTTAGGATCCTTGTAGTGTAAAAAAGTGGAAGAAACCAGCGCCATGCCACCAACTTGTAATGTTTGACCAAATTAAAAGCAAATTCTCAAGAGTAACATGAATATCTACAGAAGAAAATGACTTCCTCACAATAATGTTCACACTCATGTTCTACCTTAAGGTAATAAGGCAAATAATGACTTTCTCTTTCAGGTTTCAGGTTGTCAAAGAAAATAGTAATACAGATGAAACGGTGACTCTGAAATGTGTGAAAAAGTTTTATTTGGAGAAAATTGGGCAACATTTTTTAACAAATGTCACTTCCAGAATGCACAAATTAATAGAGACTCAAAGTTCTGGCAAGTTTTTTTATGCTTTTAGCCGAGGGTGGCCAGATTCTCAAAATTAAAAACTGGGACACACTCGGGTTGGTAGGTTGGTATAAATAAAGTTGTAAAAAGAGTCCATTCTCGATTCATTTGTGTCAGTCATAATCTGAAGGACTTCTGTCGCTGTATTGTTTTGCCTTACGGCCATTTTAGGCACAGTTTTCCGTATTTTAGCTAAACAAAAGGCAATATATCGCCCCGTTTACTGTTGGCAGGGGTCAAATTGGTCAAAAAAAAGGCAGATTTCTTGAATAAAACTGAGACAAGTCAATGGTTTTGTATAAATCTACTGGGACAAGTGACATAGGGCCCAAAACTTGGACTATCCCGGGGAAAAAGGGAAGTCTGGTCAATCTATTTTAGTCCATATTAACAAAACTTCACATTTAAGCACTGGATTTTTTGTAAAACATTTTGTTGACCACTTTGCTCGAATTCTACGTTAATTCTGCTTAGTTGCTTTGAACCTCAGCCAAAAGTCCTCAAATCAGTACATTTCAAAGGAAGGATCGCTTGAACCTGAAGCAGAACCAGTCTGATGAAACAAATCCTCACAATGCATTTAAACCTCAAAGAAAGGACAATATTCAGACATATTTCTAATTTCAGTTTTCACCGTCATCCTCAGCCTTGTTCAGTCACAACTACTGACCCAACTACTGGAATTTGCAAACCCTAAACACGAATAGACAACCCACAAAATGAAAGCACACTGCTATTAAAGGCCTAAGTTATCCTTCCATGCTCTAAAGTCCAAGTATAAACTGAAAAATACTGTGCACTGCGGACGTGTTGTGTGTGATTTACTGTTGGGAAGTGTGCGTATTATTTCTGCTACAAAACTGTAAATGAGAGAATTCACCAAGTGCAAAAGTTTACATGTCTCTGCTCCTATGGCCTGTTGAAATGTTACTGGAAATTAAATGTTTGCCCTACTTCAGGACATTCTCACGTGTCATTTAGATGGAGAAATGTCTGATGGGGACACTTATAACAGCAGGTTAACCAGCGTTATCCTTTTTGTTTGGACTTAAACACAATGTGACGGGGCCCGGTAATGCACTTTTAATCTTGTTAGCTGTTTAGCACATGAGCAAACATTTGAAATAATAGAATGTTATTACGGGACATAAGTCTAGATAAATGAAGATGCCAAGAGATAATAAACTACATTAACTACTGTGTTTGAATGGTATCAAACACTACTACTACTACAACACTATGTAACTTTTTTGGTGGAGGTTACTGTTTGTCTTGCATGTTCCACAATGAGGTATTCAACTTTTAGTTTTTTGAGCTCAGTTCAAAGGACAGAAGTGACTTGAATTGTGTGAAATTAGCAGAGGTTTTTTTTTTCATCCACACAGACTGTGCAAGACGTTAGCTAAGGTGCTAGCTATAGACTTCTGAGATAATACAGATTTTTTATACTAAACGTGGCAGAGGAAACACACAAAGGGGACATCCTGTCTCATCACCAACCAAAACCACCAAGCACAGCCACGGCGGCGTTTTTCCGCGACCTTTACGACACCGTTTTATCAGTGCAACACTTTGATTCTTTGTCCTGCTCACGGCTAAAGTTGGTCTACAGTCTGATGTAGATTAAAAAAATCCAAAGGGCGAAGTGACCAGCCAATTGACCTGTCTGTAATAGATCAGCTGGACAGAGGCAGATTGCTACGCTGGAGCTGCTCGGGGGAATTACCGAAATCTGCTGGATCTGACCAGAACTACTCAACTGCTCAACAGCTTCTGCCCACATCAGTTAAGCTGTTAAATCAAACTCTGACCGGACTTTCTATTACTTTTACTACAGCACCGAACTGTGGTGTCGCTTATAAGTAACATATAAACAAATTTCAGGGAATAACCATAGACTGTATAAAGAAGTGGACTAAGTGAATGTGACGTCATCCATAGCGTTCAGCTTTCGTGAAATGAAATTTATCGAGGCCAGCAGTTATAGAGGCAAATTTGGAGCCGATATCCATACTTGGAATTCCACCCAAGAGTATCATAGCAACCAAACAGCCAATCTGAGTGAGCCTGATGAAGATAGCGCTTAGCATAGAGCAGGAGCTTAGCAACACTGTCAATCAAATCTGTTGTTAACGCTAGCAGGAGTGACCTCGGGGAAAGAAGGCACCTGATTTGTCCGCTATCAAGGTTCATATAACGGACACAATTACAAAATAAAATCCCAGGGTTATGTAGAGTGGGTTAATACAAAATGATGAGGCTCAATGTAGCAGTTACAGAGAGAGGGGTGACAATTTTCCAATGTAAAGTGAACTGGAGCTAGAGTCGATGGAGCCGGAAGCGCACCGATGAGCACTTCCTATTTACAATGTAGCAGCTAGCAGGTTAGTTACATCCATTTATATATACAGTCTATAGGAAAAATACAAGAACTAATGAGAGAAAAACAGAATCAAACTGGACACTGGTCATAACACACAGTCGAGCTCGAACACAGTGCCAATATAGCATCTAGATGACTCATGTAGTCTTCTGATCTACGCACATTCCTTCTATATGTCCTTCCAAGTGACGCATTATAAAGGTTATTTAAACTCCTCATGTGGAACTTCTTCTGCATCCAGCATCCAGACCATCTCCAGCCTTGTCAATTATATAGCAAAAGGATTATAGGAAAAGAAAAGTATAAAATCTTACAACTGGAAAAAAGTTGTAGGAGTGAAGATGTTTTGCTGTTTATCCTGTTTGGATTATTCTGGATTGTTCTATTGTGCTACCATAAGTGTCCATGTAAAACTTCTACAACTAATCTAATTTAATCTAATAGAAGGACTTGCTACTGTGAGGTAATGTGCTAACGACTCTGCCACCACTGCCACATTGTTAAGACTTCCTCTGCATTCATTCCAATCGGGCTTGATTCATCCCTGACCCACCTCCTGCCCCCAAACGACCAATACTAATCTCATATACATTTATAATATGACCAGAAGCTGTAAATGTATCCGCTGAAATGGCAAACTTTAATTATTGGACTACTCATCCTCCTCAGCAAATCCATAATGTGATCATTACCATCCAAAAGTTACACTGCTTAGATCATAACTGCAGCTTTGGAGCAGCACTCGGAAAGTCGGATGCATATGGAGCGTCGGTCAATAAAATCCATTTCAATTTCATGATATGGGGATCTACAAAAGTGCAAGGTCAGGTGTAAGGATGTCTATGCAAATAAAAGGGAAGGCATTCAAGGGAGACACGCCATGCCTCAGTCTAGCGTTTTAATATATAATGCTTTACTACACTGTGCAAGTATTCTATGTCCATTCATAACTTTAAGTGCGTATGATAGATTTTACTTGGCTTGGTGGGATAGTGCATGTGCTCAATATTTAGCATAGTTTTAAATTAGTTCTGTGGCAGTTTTGAAAGCAAAAAAAAGTTGCCAAGAAAGTAAAAGCAAGTAAAATCTGTCAACTGGACAAAATGTTGTAGGAGTGAAGACGTTTCGCTGCTCATCCAAGCTTCTTCAATTCTGGTCAGATTGCTGTTGGACACTGCCTTATATCGATCTGAAGGAAAGAGCTAACTACACTGAAACTGCCAATGAAGACCAAGCCATATCTGCAGCCATATTTACATAACAAAACCATTAAATTTATGAAAAAAGTCAATGGGAAGTAACATTATTTTGTTTGATGTAGTCCAATAAAACATATTCTACATGTGACCCTGAGCAAAAAAGTCTATAGGTACCACACCCCACGAAGATCCCCAGGACTCTACAAAGATCCCCAGGACTCTACAAAGATCACCGAGACACTACAAAGATTCCCAGGACTCTACAAAGATCCCCAGGACTCTACAAAGATCACCGGGACACTACAAAGATCCTCAGGACTCTACAAAGATCCCCAGGACTCTACAAAGATCACCGGGACACTACAAAGATCCCCAGGACTCTACAAAGATCCCCAGGACTCTACAAAGATCACCGGGACACTACAAAGATCCCGAGGACTCCTCAACCTTTTCTGCAGAGCATCTACTATCGCAGTGTCCACAGGAGAGCTGCCTCCATCATCAAGGACCCTACCCACCCCCAGCATGGACTATTCACACTCCTGCCTTTTGGCCGGAGGTACAGAAGCGTGAAAAGCAGGACAACCAGACTCAATAACTCTTTCTCTCCAATGGGCCATCAGCAATAGCTCTCCCCTAGACATCGACTTACACCTGATTATATTTTTTATATGCTCTCTTTATCTTATTATTTATCTATTTTATACCTAATTTTCTCTAAACTTTGGCACCCAGTGTGGTCAGCTTCTTTCCTACATACGACAATAAAGATTTGAATCTTTGTATCTTGAAACTCGATCTCTGACATGAAGGTGGCCATAGCACACTTTTAATGACCCGAAAACCGCTCCAGACGCTGCGGTGTCCAGGAAAAATAGACTCTGTGGATTCTTTCCTCAGACCCTGACCAGGAGCTGATCAGTGTGGCAGGGTGCAGAGGTCAGAGGTCAGTGTAGCAGGTTTCAGAGGTCACTGTGGCAGTCTTGTCGGATCCGTGTGAGTCCTGAACCACACCGCACTTGCAGTCAGTAACGAAGGCCGTGAGTGTCAGTAATGAAGGCAGTTTAAAGGTTATAAAAAAAATAAACTAGTCTCATTATTTGCACAGTGAGATGTATTCTTGTGATATTTTTCATGTTCCTGAGAATCCATCTTGAGCCTCTTCTGCTGCAGCGTTTGAAGCACCAAAATAAATAAATAATGGAGAAACAGAAAGAAAAACATGCAGAGAGGAGCACTTTGTTCATCTGTGGATGGTGAAGATATGCCTTTCTGTCAACTAGATTTAGCAAAAGTTACATTTCTCTGTTTTGTCTCAGCCCAATTAGCTTCAAGTCCTCAAGAATGTCTCGCCCAATAAGATATAAATTTGGAACAAGAAAGATCAACACCATCGTAACCTATAGTTAAGAATGTCCAGTTCAAGCAGACATGTGTGTAGTATGTGTAGAGTGTAGAATTCTACTCAAGAACTAACAGGGAGATGGATGTT
Source organism: Periophthalmus modestus (assembly GCA_019594935.1). NCBI lineage: Eukaryota > Metazoa > Chordata > Actinopteri > Gobiiformes > Gobiidae > Periophthalmus > Periophthalmus modestus. The sequence goes on along the minus strand of JAIEZT010001373.1, from coordinate 27,059,602 downwards.
TTCATTGTAGTTTTCCCTTTAAACCTTTGATAACTGGGCTTTTTTTTTTTTTTTTTTTTTTGCACAAATACTGTATCTAAAGAGGAGGCCCCGGGAAGACTCAGGGCACGCTGGAGGGACTATGTCTCTCGGCTGGCCTCGGAACACCTTGGGGTCCCACCGGAGGAGCTGGAGGAGGTGTCTTGGGTGAGGGAAGTCTGGGAGTCCCTGCTTTTCTGCTGCCGGCCCCAGATAAGTGTAAGAAAATGAATGGATTAATATTGTATCTCATGCCCATGTTCTACCAAACTAATAAATTATTCTTTTTTTGTAATAGGCGTAAAGTAAATCAAATAATTAGCAATGATTTTCTTCGTACTGTGTATTAAAACACAAACATTTAATTCTGCATAAAATATAGACCAGTGCAGCGCTTTTAGTGTGTTATTAGGACCACAAACTCACCATTATATGTCCATTTAAACCCTTTCACTAATGAATTTTCTGGCCCTGTTTTTGTATTATATCCAATCAGAATTTTACTCCCCTCTCAAGATGGCTGCCGCATTTAGATGGGCGCCGCATTTGCCACAGCAACAGAACATTCTATTTAGGCCTTATAATATATCATCGGTCACGCCCTTCCCCAGACTCTTTCAGCAAGAGCAATCCCTGATGGATAATGTGTAGAACTCAAACAGAGCGCCACACACCTCAGTCTGGCTCCTGATACGTTACCTCTAAATGTTTGAGTGATTCATTATATTCTGGTTTCGTCGTCCAGAGTCCATTAATGTCATCCATTCTAGGTGTCATTAGGTGGTAATCCAGAGCGTTCTTAGAAATCAGGCCACAATAAAGAGCCTGGAGACCATTTTTTGTACATGTATTTGGGCAGGTTTTGTCTTGCCCCTGTACAGATGTATTGTATAAGCAGCTCCTGAGGTCAAATTAAGACCTCTGTTGTATAGCTGGGTATCAGATGACATAATGGCCAATAATACTTAAAGCAGATGGGGAGCAGCTAAAATCGGTAGTGTTCAAATTCATATTTTTCTTGTAATACAGCAAGTTCTAGAGCGGACATGGGCAAACTACGGCCCGGGGGCCACACACGGACCTTTGGGTTTATTAATCCGGCCCGCCAAATGTGACCAAATTATATTAAAATAGATGAGGGTAAACCATGTTCAATTTACCTTTTCAACAAGTTGTTTTGGCACTTGATAAAACTGAATGTGAGTTTTTCTGCTGTGTTTATTTAACTGAAATGATATATAAATGAAATAATAAATTTATTATTAATTTTATGCATTTGGAAAACAATTTGTACAATGAGCCTTGCATATTCACAGTTATGTTACAGGCCAAATCTCTAATGTAATATATATATACCTGGTCCAGCCCCTCTCAATTTTTAGAACCGATTGTGGCCTGTGTGTGAAAAACTTTGCCCACCCCTGAGATAGAGACTAAAAGAAATGATCAGGTTCAGCATTTATGAATTTACCTTTTGGATATTACATTACGTATAGGAAAGTACAGTAGGTAATTAATAGGGAAATCTGGCTCTTAGTACGACATCATCACATCTGAATCTGAAAACCACCATTTGTCTGAAAATTAAGAAGTTCTGTGCTAGGATCCTCACTGTTACTAACTTTATTGCCGCAGTAAACTCCGCTCTGGTCTTTGAAAGTTGTGAAAAATGCTCATAAAATCATCACCGTGAAGTTTTAGGATGCTCAGAATGCATAATGTATGTGAGGAATACCTATAAACGAGTTCTGCTTTTCACGTTTTTAGGAAAAGCAAGAGAAAATCCAGTGCAGCAGCACCAAGGCTAAATGTGAAGTAGAATTACAGTGAAATGATCAGAACGATATGAGTCAACCTGTTTGTGGATGATGATGTAAGCTCTCAAACGTCAATACTACTTAAAATATTGTAAATAAAAAATGCATTGAAGGGTAATAAGACAATTTCATGCTTAAAAAGGTTAAACTCGTCTTGGGCAGCGGTGTAACCTTGACCACCTAAAGATAAGGCATTATCAGGCTCTTGTTCAGCGTTCCACCTCTTTTTTCCCCAGATCCAATTTATTTCTCTCTAGCGCCGGTGCCTCTGAAACCCCCTCCTCCTCTCCATTTTTCACTCCCTCGTCTCCCTCATAAAAAAGTCAGCTCTCAGCCCACAGGCGCTCTCACACTGTCTCTTTCAGATGTGTTCAACTTTTACTATCAGGGAGCCTCGGAAACGATTAAGTTTTCAGGTAAAAACCCCTGCAGAGGTACGGTGAGTCCAAAGTAATTCAAATGGTTATTCTACGCCCTTTTTGTCCACTCAGTCAGCTTATGATTTCAGTTGTAAAGGAAGGTAAGATTAAGTCAACAAGACAAAGTCAAAACCATAGACTGTATATATATAAATGCACATATGTATCCGGTTCATATATATGTATAATTACACAAAATGGTGCTTTTGTTTATTGCAGTTTTGTTCGTAGCTGGAGTTTAGTTTTATGTGCAGTCTTGGTCCTCCAGCCTCTTCTTCTGTGTTTTTCTTTCGTGTGTCTTCGCCTTGCCCCTGGTATAAATTCGGGGTTTGACTCCCGCCTCTTCCCTTTGCGAATCAGTATTGGGAAGAAGGTCAGTCATCTATTGGTATCCATAATGTTAAAGTGTCCTCTTGTAATTGTAATGTAATCTTTGCATCTGTGGTTATATTTTATTTGTATTTAAGTTAATATTTAGCTCATTTGTTGTTCTGTGGTTTTCGTTTATTTATGTGGGCCAGTGTGGGGAGATGCTAACTTTGTCATGTCATTGTCTTGATCGACCAAACTGAGGCACATATTCATACAGTTTTATATTTTTGTGAAACAGATTAAAGGTGACTGGCTCCAAAAGTTCCACCTCACAAAACAACACAACGCAGAAGTCCACCGGTTACACACAGCTAACCCGCGAGCCGCCGTGTCCCAAACAGGAAGTGATCGTGGTCATGCTTCCGGCTGCATCGATTCTGGCTCCAACTCACTTTATATTGAAAAACTGTCACCCTTCTCTCTGTAACTGCTGCAGTGAACCTCGTTATGACGGTCTTAAAATGTTTCGTATTGACTTGCTCTACGTAATTCTGTTGTTTTTTATTTCGCTATTGTGTCTGTAACTCAAGAAACGAACATTAATAACAGACGAATCAGGCGCCTTCTTTCCCTGACGTCCCTCCTGCTAGCGTTAGCAACAAGTTGGATTGACTAAACTAAACATCCGCTCTGTGCTTAGACAACGGTGCGGGCAGGAATGGACCTTCATCAGCCTCGCTCTGGATTGGCTCTTTGGTTGCTATGATACGCTCGGTCAAAATTCCAAATATGGAACTCGGCTCCAAATTCACTGACTGGACGCTATGGGTGACGTCACACTCACTTAGTCCATTTCTTTATACAGTCTGTGGTTAAAATGTTTTCCCTCGGATCCAGAATAAACACTTCTTGAATACTCTGCGTCTGGTCACCGCTGAATCTCCCCGTTTTCAGACAGGTGTGATTGACGGGTGCTTTCCCTCCTCATCAAAACAAATATGGCTGTTTACGATGGAAAAAGATTGGAAGAAATATCACACGGGATTGAAAAACATGACGGGTTTCTGCAGAATCAATGAGCGAAGCGATGAACTGTTTATCTGAGGTGAGTGAGGTGTAATTTTGTTTGTAAATGATGGGTGACCAACGATTGCCGGGGAAGTTTGAAATACGTCTCTAAAGGGAAGTGTTAAAGGTGCACTATATGTACGCTTTCTGGTGGCGGGTCTGTCACTGCTGCGTCCTGTTCTCGACATGAACATCAATGGTTGAGCGTTCAGATCCACTGACGCACAAGTGATTCCAGCTCCCACAGATGAATGCTGTTGTGGTGTCCTTGAGCAAAACACTCAACTCTCCTCGCCCCCAGTGTCTGCATACGCTGGTGTGTGAATGGGTGTGTGGTTTCTTGGTGTAAAGCGTGTTGGATGCCTTAAAGGTGGAAAAGCGGTATATATATATAAAAATGACCGGGACCGTTGTCTCCATGGAGATATTACTGCTTTGCCTGGAATATTCCACAGCATGATATTAAACCTATTCATCTCCATGGACACAAACTGGTGCCACTTGGCCAATTTACAGGTCAGATCTATAGAGAGGTGACAGCATGTTTCTCAATATGTTCTTTAGCAACAAAAACACCTGGGATTTCATCAATGGAAGATGTAAGTTTAATGCTGTATTGTGAAATATTACAAAACAGTTAGATCACCAAGGAGACAAGTACAAAAACTCCACACTTGTTTGCAGTAACAAGTACTGTCTGTGTGATCCCTCAGTCGTCCAGGTACGAGTAAAAGAAAGATTAAATTCTGGACAAAAGTTTTAGAGTAAAGACGTTTTGTTGCTCTCATCCAAACTTTTGTCCAGTGACCGATTTAAAACTTTTCTTTTGCAGTGAGAAAGTTTATTTTTGTCAAGTCCATCCGAAAGAGTGTCCTGCCTCGGTAATGTGAGTTTTAAAAGTGTGCTCTTTGATCAGTGCAGTGAGTGTCCCCCCACATTAGAGGATGTACCAACTAGCAGAACTAAGTAGATTTTTACCTCATTAAATGTCTTTGTAAGTCCCTGTATTTTCAGGTTGTTTAAAGACATCTCTCCTGCTCTCTCTGTGCGGACAACCAACCATGCAACACGACCCGAACATATATGTTTGGCAACGTTGTATGTTTCTGTGTATGAGTTGCCTTTATTTCAATAAAAAAGAAAAAAGAGAAAGAAAAGAGAAAGCTTTTGAGTCTGGTCCCTGACAGTGTATTCTCACGAGGGAAAGTTGCTTAGTTCTCCTTTAAGAGACTATATTTGTCAGGAAAGACAATCTATCTCTGAATATGAATGGGAGCCTAAAATACAGCAAGTCATCATTTACATCTGCATCCAAAAAATAAAACAATTATGCTAGCCAGGGTATGAGACTGAAACTCCTTACTGTTTATTTTGTCTTTAGTGTTTTTGTGGCATAGTTGGATATATGGCAAATAAACTTTATTTGTATAGCACAATTCGCGCAAAAAGTAATTTAAAGTTCTTTGCAGAATAAGAAAGACATTAAAATCACAATACAACAAATCAAAACATAAATGATCACCATAAAATGAACGTTAAAAGAAAAGAGCGCAGAATAAAACCTTTGTCATATGCACAGCTAAAGAACCACTTGGAGCCTGGACTTAAACATTGTCAAAGTAGAGGCCTGTCTCACATCTTCAGGAAGGAGATGTCCTGCCTCTGAGCACCGGCAGAAGGTTGGGACTAAACCAGAACTAAACCAGGGCTACGTCAGGACAAAAGCAGAGATATATGTTGGTGCTAGGCCACGGAGAGACTTGTGCACAAGCAGAGCTGCTGTAAAGTCTATATTCTCTGAGCCACATGGTACGGTCACTTAAATCATGATTGGTTCAACATTTCTGGTTTTATGCAATTGCTTTTATGTTTTTCTGCCATTTTATACTGATGTGCAAATTGCCAGTGAGTGTAAAATGCACTAAAAATGCCCCATCGCCCTCAAAACAGTGGACAGGGTTTTCATTAGACTGGTCAAAAAGAACGACCATTACCTCAGATTAAACACAGTACCTGATAATAAATAAACCACCCTCAAATAAACAGTACAAGATGCCAACATTAGATGCTTGTTAAAAGTAAATATGTTATTTTATAGCTCCTGGTAACCATCCTGCATGAATATGTATGTGTCAAAATCAAATAGTACATGGTAAATTTTCACATTTTTATTCAGCGCTTTTCCACCTTCAAGGCACTCAAAGTACTTTAGATCAAGGAACCCATTCACACCCATTCACACACACATTCATACAAGTGGATAAAGTGTCCTGCCCAAAGACACAACGGCAGCAATCATCTGTGGGAGCGAGAATCACACCGCCAACCTGTGAGTCAATGGATAAACACTCATTAATCCAAGTAATCAAACCCAGCGTGACCCCGCAGAACCAGAATACAGACTGCGTGCTTACAGTCTGGGAGTCTTCAACCTGTGATAAAACTGACGCTCCCTGACGTGTTGAAGTGAATAATCATCTGGGAAAGGTCACCTGCCCCCATACCTGCATACTGCCACATTCCAGCGTGGTCCAGTACGTGATGCAGCTGAAATACCAGCACAAGCACAAGACCAGAGCCAAATGTCAGCCGCTCGTTAGCATGGTCCCCTTGACGATCCTGTACGCACGTGACATATATCAAATAGGTCGTAACAAAACCATTAGCATAGCTGCTGTCAAACTTTTCAGCTAAAGTGCAAGTCTATGAAAGAAACGCTATTTAGGACGACCAGGACTAGGTTTGTCACAAATCACATACTAATCCACACGGAAACTAGTGTCGAAACTACTCATTTAAAGTGACAGTTTTGATGATTCTGTAATTTTGACTTAATTCGTTTGACTTAATCTGTTGTGAATATGAATTATAGTTTTACACCAATCAAGCAGTTTGTGAAGAAAAGTTGAAAAATATATTGAAAATTACAGGTTCTGTTTAGAGACTTGTCTATCGATCACATCACACTGAGGAGAATTCTGTCCCGAGTCTGAAACAATTTACATGCAACAAACTCAAGATTTTAGGCATAATTTAAACATAATAAATGTGTTTTCTTATAATAGGCTCTATGCACAGCAGCAACAGCGGACAGCATAAAATAAACAACCTATTAAAATTCCAGTTAAGACTACCCAATTATTTTTATATGTCGAATACTTCAGTTTGTGCTGTTTTAATATTTATTATGCCTCAAAATTAGCATAAGTGTTAATATTGAGCCACAAACATGTCTCGTTCTAAACACAAGCGTCCCCCGGTGAAGTGTTCATTTTATTTGTGTAGTTTTTTAAACATGTTGTCAGTGATATCCACCCTCAGCTCCCAGTCCACTGCCTGATCATTAATATTTATTCATTTTAGTGTGACTCGCCAAAAATGTTCATTTACAATTGGACAGGAAGTAGTGATGCTAACAGTGAGGTTGGGGGGCGCTGTTGTGCACAGAGCCTACTTGACTATTTGAGTCAATGAGTTTTTTGGCCTGCTTACAGCACGGATGCTGGATGACATTATGAAAGGCCATAGCGCAATGTCATGATTTGCAACCAGGAAGTAAAATTTGAAACCTAAAAAACAGGAGAAAAAAGTTTTTGTAAAGTCTAAATATATTGATCTTAATTGTGTTCTAGTAAGGTGAGTATTTCACCCTGTCATAGGCACATCAAGCAAGTATGGATACTGAAAAGAATCACATAATTGGATAAAATTTGACCTTTCCTGAAAAGTTTCTGAAAACCTTGAGTTTTACCAAGACCATATATTATAATAAAAAGATATATATTTTTTTTTGTGACGGCATAATCCCTCTTTTGTCCAGGAGCGGTTCAGTATCAAGACAGTTTCAACGATGGTCATCTGGACACTGTTTTTGAGATCAAGATGTTGCAACTCCCATCCAGAAGACATTTTATATTTGATGGAACTGTCTTCAAACACTGGACTGATCAAATCAGGTTAGGATGAATACTCAGAGTTTGAAGCCAGTACCATCTAATTGAAAATGGCGTCTGGTTGGAGCCAAAACGTCTTGATCCGGGTGACCATCATTGAAACTATGTCTATAAAAAACTTTTAAATTCTCATTTGGGTGATATACACTGAAATTGCTATTGAGTATTGAGTCAGACAGCACTAACCAGAACTAAACCAGGTCTAACCTGAGACAAACAGGCCTTGATGAATTACATCCAACCAAAGTATTCACAAACACTGCACTTTACTATAAAGGCCCCATATTGCACCAAAACACTTAAAAGAAACTTGTTCTCATACAAAAACATATCTGGAGCCGCATTTTATCATTTCCCTGTATCATGTTTGAGTATTCCTAAATATTCAGCTTGTTCAAATTGCCCTGTTTCAGCAGCTCAAGTCAAAAGATTCTGCTCCTTCAGAGAACTTCACCGCGTCAGTTTTGATCTGCTCAGTGCTGCGCTGCTTCCACTATGTAAAGTATGTCTTCCTTACAGCTAGCAACTGTTGTTTTTTTTAGCCTTTTTTAACTGCCTCCTTGTTCTCTGGGGGCTTAGTATTTTTGTATCTGCTTGTGAACTTAGCAGGCACCTGACGGTAGATGGTGGAAGCGATATTGCAGAAAGGAGGAGAGAGAGTGCATTTACAGAAGACTTTTGCCTGTGTTTTGGTTGATCTAAATCATCTTCTGTCTTCATTTGTACCAAAATGACTAAGCGACACTGCCGAATCCTGTATATATCACAGATTAAGAAGATAAAATTGGAGAATGAAGTAAGTAGAGAGCAGTGGGCGTGTACCTGTGGCGGTGAAAACGAGAGTTGATCGGAGCAATGACGTCTTGAATACAGGAGAATAAAGACGGTAAATAATTGTGTTTTTAGATAGCGGTTTTCCATCTTCAAGACACTTTATACCAAGGAAAGTGTATAGAGTCACTCCAGGTGGATTAAGTGTCTTGCCCAAGAGCATACCAACAGTATTCATTTGTGGGAACAAGCATCACACTGCCAACCTGTAAGTAAGTGGATCTGACCAGTCTACCAATGACGTTTACATCGAGAACAGGATTTGAACCGCCAACCTTCAGATCAGTGGACTTACGCTCTACCGACTGAGCTACTGTCGCCTGAGAGTTCTCAAACGTGCATGAATCACGCCAAATACAGCTTTGAGAGAAGGGGAAACATCGATGACATGGATAAGAGCTCTAAAAAAATCGATTTTTCATTGGTTCGCTTTACATGAAGAAGCCGGCAGTGACTGGCTGACAATGACAGAAGGTAGGAGGCGCGGTTTTGTATTTAAGTTTAGTGGTTCTATTATTCAAACTAGTCCTTCCTTCTGCCACTCTACCAATGATGTTTACGCCGAGAGCAGGATTTGAACCGCCAACCTTCAGATCAGTGGATAAAAGCTCTATCAACTGAGCTGCTGTCGCCTGAGAGTTCTCAAACATGCAAGAATCACGCTAAACGAGAAGAGGAAACAACAGTGACATGGTTAACAGCTCTAAAAAGTCGATTTTTCATAGGTCCGCTTTAAGGTAGAAAGTTTATTGGTTCTGTTATTCAAACTAATCCTTCCTTCTGCCACTGAACCACCAACCTTCAGATCAGTGGACAAACGCTCTACCGAATGAGCTACTGTCACGGATCTGATCTCTCTACCAACGATGTTTAAGACGAGAGCAGGATTTGAACCACCAACCTTCAGATCAGTGGACAAACACACTACCGACTGAGTTTCTATCGCCCTAACGTGCAAGAATGAAGGTAAATACAGCTTAGAGAGGGTCAACGAAAAGGGAAAACGAGGATGACATGGTTAACGGCTCTAAAAAGTCGATTTTTCATAGGTCCGCTTTCAAGAAACAGGCTGTGATTGGCTGACAATGACAGACAGATGACAGAAGGTAGAAGGCTTGGTTTCCTTTTTAAGTTTATTGGTTCTGTTATTCAAACTAGTCCTTCCTTCTGCAGGCAGCTGATAAAGCCTACACCGCTGAACACCCTTTGCTTTTTTTTTTAAAGGTTTGTGCTTTTAGAAGTTCAGCCGTGTGATCACTAGCTCTCTGTGCGGCCTCATAAAACAAACGAGAGTTTAAGACAACAGTAGTAGAACGCTGATAACGCAACGCTTAATTAAACTCTACATAGTTTCAAAACTTCTGCGGGGTTTTCAGAAGATGCAACCAGGCGACGCGTTTTACAAATAAAATAAAGAATATGACTGACAGATTGCTCACAAAAGTATCGCAAACACAAGTTAAAATGCCTCAAATTCCTAAATCCAATTGGGTATTCTATTGTTATTCAAATACAAAGCAGAGATAGTATTCTTCCGGCTCTATCGGTTATCACTGGCGTGCATTCAACATCTTGAATATAAGACGTACTGAATAAACGGCTTAGTTTTCTTTGTATGCCGGATTGGTTCTGCAGGATTTTGGTATTGTGTGTTTAAAGAATAGAGAATTTAATTATGTTTCCAGCAATACAGTGAACCTCAAATACTGTCAGTAGTGTTGATAAGGAGAAAAGTGTTACGCTGTTATTGTTCAGTAAATAAAGGAAATAATTCTGCTGGCATGAGTAAGAGCCCGGGAGGGGCGCACAGCTGACTAAATATTGAAGAAGTAGTTTATAATAATAATTGATTGTACTTGTAGTAATCCAAGTGCTGGGAAAGTGGAGGGATTGTTTTGGGAAGGGTTTGTCATTAGGGTAAAACATCGGAGTTTGGGTGTTCTTATGATGTCATAGTTTGTACAGTAATTTGAAGCTGAAATGTTGGTTGTAAAGGCAAAGAAGATGGATTTTTACAGTGAAAAATTGTGGTGAATGGTCAATTTTTTTTTATATAGCGCGCTTTTTCCACCTTCAAGGGAGCACAAAGGGCTTTACTTCAAGGAACCCGCTCACACATTCACACACACACATGCATACACCGATGTACACAGACACTATGGGTGAGGTGGTTAAGTGTTAAATCTACATGTTATTATTCCATGTGCTAATTGAATACAGTGATTCATGCCACTGTCTCTTAGTGAAAAATCACACTTGCAAGTATGAAACCCAGTGGTATGTTGAACTTTATGCGTATTATAATTCTTAGCAAACCAGTGAATATGGATCAGTCGATTCTCTCGGCCAGATCAGTGTGTGGATGCAAAACAACTTTCTCCAGCTAAACTCAGACAAGACTGAAGTCGTAGTCTTTGGTCCACAGAAACTTATGACTGAAAGGTTTTTATTCTGCACTCTTCTGTTGCCTTGCCAAATGAACCAAGATGTACTGCTCTGCTCTTTCCTGTTCAGTGCATCTGCGTTCTGAGCCCACTTTGCTAAACTCATTCTGCTGGACAGTGTTCATTGATAAATCTAACAGTACTTTGTCAGTGTGCCATGCAGTGCAGTCGTCTTTCACTGGCAGCACTATGAACCTGGCTTTAGCGCTGCAGTAATGATCCCATCACCATTGTCCCAGCTGTGGATCTAGTGGGCGATAAGATCAACTGAGTGCTCTACTGTCCTCTGTCCTATTCTGGTGATGGCTGGCCACTTAAAAAAGACTGTTCTCCAAGCCAAGTATCTGTGCTCTGACCTAAAGCACATCCATATACAGTGCCTTTAAAAACACTGGTATTCTCTGAGTAGGAAAGATTATGTTGTAGTTTTGGAGGCTCTGACCACAAGACCAAACTATCTTCTGAAGCTTGCGATTGTTTTTTTTTGGTGATGGGTTTTTATGTCTTCCCCTAGCTTCTCAAGTTTGCTATGGCCCTGATGTTTTTTATTATTATTCTTTTTTTATTCATATTCACCCTTTTTGTTGATAAGGCCATGTGCACGCACATTTTCACAAACTTGGTAATGGGCATAGCGACATGGTGAGATGTGACTTGGCAACCTCATTTTGTTACTTCAGTAAAAGTACAGATGATACTGAGCACAAAAAAAAAAAAAAAAAGAGAAAAAAAACTCAAGTAAAAGTTAAAACTAAGTGGCACAGGAAAAAATCTTAAGTAAAAGTATTAAAGTACCTGTCTAAAACTGTACTTAAAGAGTAATAAGGTTTTCGTTTCAGATTCTGAGATCAAATAAAGCTTCAAATGTAGTGATTTTGATAAAGAATTGTGCTGAATTTTGTTCAACAGAAACAATTCAAATGATTTTTCCTTCTAGCTATTTTTCTTAGTTTTTATTTGCTCAGACTAACGAACGTGTTACAAATAAACCCTGAGCCCTTTCAGCGGGTCTCCAGACAATAACAAAAAATGCTTTTACTTTAGAGTCCTGTTCAAAAACGTCGTGGAAAGTACAGATACCCTGCTCTCAAATGTAGGGAAGTAAAAGTAAAAAGTATCCACTTTAAAAATCTACTTAAAGTAAAGTGTGCAGATACCTAAACATACAATACTGTACTACATTTAGTTTGTTACTTTGTCCACTGCTCCCCTACAAACGTTTAGCAGACTACAGCACTAACCCTGCCCCATAGTATGCAGCGCAAAAACACTGCAGAAAAAAGGCAGAAAAACCCATTTGCTCCGTCACAGAATGAGATATTCTTTTCGCCAGTGTAAAAGTAGTGCCTTATAAGTGACTTTGGGAGGTATAAATGTCCACTCACATGCAGTCCCCAGGTCTACACTACAGCCTAGATTCCTCTATAATTAGACCACCATATCTATAAATCTGATATATATATTTCACCTTTGCAACCCGTGTTCGCCTCTTGCTGTCCAACTTCCTTTTAACCACACTTTTTACAGTATACATGCTCAGTAAATAAGAAGAGATAACAAGCATGACCAATGGTTTGAAGCAGAGGCCTGGCTCCTCCGTGCCGATCCCTGGGGCGCTGATTACTGGATCTATATGGCTTTGTAGTACGGCCTGGACTCTGGAGGGCTGTTCGGGAGAGGAAGAATTTATGAGGATGAGGGAGGTTGGCTAATGCGTAAGGTAGGAAAAAACACAGTAGAGAGAGCTTTGGTGGAAACGAGCCCACATCATAGCAAATCGATTTCCCCAAATGTTTCGCAGCCATGGTTTTTTCTCAGGTGTAATGGATGATTTTTTTTTTTTTTTAACAAAAAAACGTAGACCCTAAAACCATTGCATAGTGCATCTTACAGCTTACATTGGTAAATATGTCTTATTATAAAAATGCAAGACAAAGATACAAATTGCAACTCTTTTCGTGGGAGCTTGCCACCATGGAGATGTTTGTGCTTTTGTCTGGAATGTTCCACAGTATGGCATTCAGCTTACAGTGATTCAATTCGCTCTGTGCCATAGACTGTATAAAGAAGTGGACTAAGGGACTGTGACGTCACCCATAGCGTTCGGCTCTAGTCAAATGAAGCTCATCGAGAACAATTATGGCGGCGAATTTCGACCCGAGTTCCACATTTGGAATTCCGACCGTGACTTTCATTGCGACGAAGAGCCAATCCGGAGTGAGATTGTTGAAGGTAATGCCCCTTCCCGGCCGCACCACTGGTTTAGCAGGGAGCGGCGCTTAGCAACGTTGTCGATCAAACCTGTTGCTAACGCTAGCGGGAGCAACCACGGGAAAGAGGACGCCTGATTTGTCTGTTATTAATGTTCATATCTTCAATCAAGGACAAAATAGTGAAATAAAAACTGAATAATGATGCCCCCTGCAGCAGTTACAGAGAGAGGGGCAACAATTTTTTTCATGTAAAGTGAACTGGAGCCAATGGATACGGAAGCCCGCCCATGATCACTTCCTATTTGGAATTCAGCAGCTTGCGACTTAGCGATATCCATTTATATATACAGTCTATGCTCTGGGCACAACAGCGCAGTGGCTACTTCTGACCCTCCTGCTTGTCACTTTGCTAATATTTCAGTTTTCTATCATGGTGAGAATTCTTACTGTAATTGCTGTGTATTACGTCTATATAATCACACAGGTAGTCCAGCAACAGTTAATTACAGTTATATACAAACATTATTATGCAAGGGTCATCATCACAGCAACAGGCAAAACAGAAGAACTCCTGGGGGACTAGCTTCAACTAAAACAGAAACAGCCAAAACTATTGTCTTTAAAGGTCCTGTATTACACTGAATTGACTCTTGTGAGCTTTAAGCCATGTTAGAATGTTTGTTACCTCCTCAAAAACATACCTGGAGTTGTCTTTTGGTTCATTCACACGTTTTTAACACTTTATTATTAGTCTGTTCATATCTCCAAAGCTCAAAATGCTGTTCCCACCTCGTGATGTCATAAAGTAGTAGTTCATTAGAGATTCGGCAATTCCAGGGCTGAAATTATCCAAATGATTGTAGTGAAGTTGTATGGAGGTCTTCTTATACTTTTTATATTATCACATGACATCACAAGGTGGAACAGAGTGTTTTCTCATTTGAGGGAGACCTCAGCCTAAATATATACAGTGTCTGTGTGTGTTATTGAAAACATGTGAGAATGAAACAAAACCCTAACACTGAGTTGATTCCTTAAAATATTAACCCTCCCAGAGTTAGACTGGTCTATCTGTTTCTGTTTATATCAATTTGAGCAAAATGTTCTTACCCCAGTGCATTTTTTTGTATAAAGCAGCTACTGCAAAATAAGTCGGCTGTGTACTCGCTCCTTCTAATTATAAAGTTTATTGTAATAATCCAAAAGTACACATTTAGACTGCTAGTTGTTATTAGCATCACCGTGACAGCAGCAGACTCTCCTCTGGCGTCTGAAAGTTGTGAAATAAGCGGGGAATAATTAGGATGCTCTGAATGCATAAGGTAAGTGAGGAATAACTTTAGACAGGGGCGTTGTGGACTGGGGGGGGGGTTTAAAGGTAAGGATGTTCACTTAGGGGCCCAATGCAGTGGGGGGGCCCCTTAGAAAGTATGTGTGGGTGTGGGCATTTTTCATTAGACAATATGTAATAAGAGCCCAGGTGATTTGTACCCAAAATTTGGTCCTATACCCCCACTGGAAATCATTTACAATAAGATAGTTTCTCTACAGGTACAGCGCCTTAACTTTTGAATTTTTATATCCATAGACATCATAGTTTGGTTTAAAATGCTTTGCAGTCTCTTTTTGTGAAGTGAATTAACTTCTTAATTTCTGGCACTTTATTGAATACATAGAGTTGGCTAGCATGCACACAACAACTTAAAGAGATGCCAAAAAACCTGTTAGCTGCAGAATTACTGTGCGATGCTTTCAAATGACGTAGCGCAAACCGGCCACAGGAAAAAACAATACAATTTTCATTTTGCAGCATTTAAAAGAGTTATGTGGCCCAATCACCTTCTATCTGGTGAAAGATATGAGGATTGCGTTTCAACATTACAACCATTAGTAGTAAATGGTTTTAGCTAATGCCCATATGGCTAATGTAGTGTTTAAAAAAGGGTAGTGAATGTGGACCTTACAAAAGAGACACGTAAAGGACCAGTGCAT
This sequence comes from Periophthalmus modestus, assembly GCA_019594935.1. Classification (NCBI taxonomy): domain Eukaryota; kingdom Metazoa; phylum Chordata; class Actinopteri; order Gobiiformes; family Gobiidae; genus Periophthalmus; species Periophthalmus modestus. The sequence continues at coordinate 27,044,535 of JAIEZT010001373.1, read as the reverse complement.
ATAGTTTAGCTCCTAAGGCAAAGAAAAAAACGTAGTCTGCAACATATGTTCTGCTTGGTTTTGTCACGATACTGAAACTTCGCAGTCGTTTTTGGAATAGATCTGATATCGAAAACAGATTTAGATACCATGTCGATAATAAAAAACACTCTCTGTTTGGACAATATAAGGGGATTTTCAACATTAAATGGTAGTACTTTGTCATATATTTCCTATGTGGCCTTATATCTGTGTAATCCCTCAGTCGTCCAGGTAGGTTTCGTAGTGGTCCATGGGCATATACTAGTATCAGAACAAGTACAAGACCACATTGACAACCCAACCATCACTCTCAAGCTATTCAGGAAAGGTTCATTTCTGTCCTGTGAATGTGACTTTTTTACTATTGATATCTCCTCAAATGAGTGTCTAGTTTTGGTACTAGTTTTAGTATCGATTAGTGTCCTGAATTTCGTTACTTTTGACAACCCTACTACATACTACTCCTTTGGACAGTAGGCCAATGTGATTTTCAATAGATGAAGAGGACAAATTCTTTCATGCCTCTTCGACACCGATCGTCTCTCAGGTCACAAGTCTCAAAGAGTGTTTTCAGTAAGGAGGTGGAAAAAGACACAACACGTGGGAAGAGTGACAAAACCATGTCACGCCCCTTGATATATATAAATGGGCATAGCTAACCCGCTTGGGCCAAGCCAAACAGGAGTGATCATGGGTGCGCTTTCCGAGCTCCATCGACTCTGGCTTCAATTCACGTTCTATTAAAAACCCTGTTGCCTGTCTCTGTTACTGTCAGACTCGTAATGTTGGTATTAAAACCCGCTCTACACCGATCCTCATACTTTTATTTGACTATTTTGTCCGTGAAACAAGATATGAACATTAACAACACACCGATGAGGAGCTTCTTTCTTCGAGGTTCGATCGTGGTAGAGCTGGGCAACAGGTTTGACTGACAGCGCGACAACGGTGTGGGTGGATGCAAATAGGCATTACCTTCAACAGCCTCCAGATTGGCTCTTGGTTGCTATGATACTCGAGGTTGGAGCTTCATTTTGACTGGGACCGAACGCTACGGGGGACTTCACACTCCTTTATTCCACTTCTTTATACAGTCAGAGTTTGTTCCGGCAATTACTCACTTTGCAATCAAGTTTCAGTTAGTCATTCTCACCTTTTTGTTGAAAATGAAACTCCTAAACAAGAACCATGAACTCCGTGAATCAACCCGAAAATGGTTTGATTCAGATCCATTTTGGTGTTTTTTCTTGAGTTTTCAGACCATCTTATGACTTTTTTTTTTTTAATATCTGTTTGACTGTGAATGTGTGCATTATGTAACCGCTGAACATTCCGCCAATAGACACGCACACAGAACACCCCAGCGTGACGTCACTGCAAGTATCTGCTCCATTTATAAACTTTTATATTAGTAATCAGTTATTTTTTGCTGACACGGGCTGAAGAAGTCTGTTTTCCCACACCAGAACAACTGCAGTGGAAGACTTATTGCTTATTGAATGGGGCTAAGAGAGCAGCACCACTTGTACATAAAACATCTATTGATTCACTTTGGCCCAAATGAGCGCAGGCAGGCCACTATCGCACTAATGATGTCCTGTTTTGGTAATTTGTGCTCACCCTGTGCATGCCCACGAGCGCCTCTCCAAAGGCTGTCAGCTGCTAAAGTAGAATGAATATTGCATGTGTTGTTTAGTGCAGTCTTTTAGGCGCTAATCACTGTGGATATAACGAATAACGCCGTTGTGTTGAGTAAATCTCTGGCCATTAAAAGCAGCCTAATGTATAAGTCCATAATGCATAATGTGTTTTTATGAAGAAGTTGGACCCATGCAAAGACCAAACCCAGACAATTTATCTTAGTTTTTTGTAATATGTAACTCAGTTCGTTGTGTGACTGATCTGAAGGTTGCAGGTACGCATCCCAGCTTTTGACATAATCCACTGACTCGCAGGTGGTGGTGCGATTCCAGCTCCCACAGATGAATGGTGCCAGTGCGTTGTGTCCTTGGGCAAAACACTTAACCCCCTTCACAAGTGTCTGTTGTACACACTGAGTACAACGGTTTGCAACATATTTGTACTGCATGGTGTCACAATACTCAAATTTTACACTTGATTTTTGACACTAAAGACTAGACATAATCTCGAATACAGGTTCCGATAACCCACTATTTCTTACGGTACAGTGTTTGCAGGGACTCCCACACTTCCCTCACCTCAGACACATCCTCCAGCTCCTCTGATGGGACCCCAAGGTGTTCCCAGTTTTCTGAAGTTGTATTTGAAGTGAATCGTGCATGGTTGAACAATCTTTAACCCGTCTTATTTCAAGGTGCCATTTCGCCGATCAATCCCTATTTTCACCTCCACTGGCATACACCCACTGCTCTGTACTTACTTACCAAATGTATTTCTTAATCTGTGATAAGCGTAGGATCAGCAGCATTACATAGTCATTTTGGTACAAATTTTGCTGCTCCCTATTGTGATTTGCAGTTATCCCATCAGAGCCGTTGCCGACGCTTTGTTGTTGATGACGTTTACGGCGATGTCAGCTCCCATTCTACCTGGGCACCGCAGTGTTTTTCTAACGCACAGCCCTTGTTTCTTTTATTAAGTGGTTTAGAGATGAGCATTGCAATTTAAAAATGTGTGCAAAAGATAACATAATGATCCACAGATGTTGTAGATTATAGCTATCAAGCAGACACAAGCCCAACCAATATGGTCTGATTTAACATAATATATCTCCAAACCAACATTATGGCTTATTTTGCAGAGCTGTAGATGCAAACCCCATAATCCACTGCGTTTCGGTATATCTGTCGAGGGGTGGCGTGGTGGAGGACTGGTTTGTTTAGTGCAGCGAGTGGGTGCTCTGTTGGGCCCTGTGAAGTGGACCGGGCAGAGATCACGTTTTTTTAGCTCTGTGGGATCGTCCTACCTCGGATGACTCACGTGCACTTCAGGTTTGTTTTTTATGCGGCACACGAGAGAGCCCTTTCCTTGACTGAGCGTTGTGCTTGTGGTAGTAAAATAATGAACTGTGTCACTTTTTTATACACCGGTGAACGCGTTCTTTGTTTCCTCTAGCTCAAAAAATAAATGTCTTATGGAGGTTTTATTGGCTGAATCTGCAGTTTGTTTCATGAAACTTTATATTACTGGTGTTTAGGGTTTTGCATTAAATAGTGAGGCATCTATGTGCAATGTAAGCAGAAGTTAGGAATAGTAAGGTTGCACTGGTTTGGTCCTGATGTAGACTGGGTGGACTCTGGTTCTATGTTTTTTTAGTCATGGCCGGTATCAGGTTTAGGTCCAATTTGGGGCTTCACTCAAATGAAGCTCATTGAGGTTAGTTATGGGGCAAATTCGGACAAAAGAAGCAATATCATAGCAACCAAAAGAGTTAATCTGGAGTGAGGCTGGTTTTGCAGGGAGCCATTTGCAGAACAATCCCTTTTTTTCCATCACCAGCGAGGGACACACCCACTTCTCTTCACTTTGCACTTAACCAATGATACGTCAATGATTTGGTAGTTAGTCATTTTGGTGTTACAGACATGCAGCTATTTGTTCGTGATGACTTTGTTACACATTGGACCCCATTAACATAATGAGACATAAATTGTTAACTATATAGCAGGCAAAAGCGCAATATGGTTCTTAACAATCTCCATGAAGAC
>JAIEZT010001373.1:26989982-27040725 GCA_019594935.1 Periophthalmus modestus | reverse complement strand
GTGGTTTTATTTTACCTTACTACAGGGAAAAAAACTAGACCGTTCCTCGGTGAAGTTAAACAGTGATAGTTTAAAGGGTCTTGAAAAACAGTCGTGAACCCAATCCATTCCATCTCTTTTTTTTGGCCGTAGGCACCCCCTGGATTCTTAAATATTGATTTCTTTTAGGGCGCGATTTTTGTTCAGCTTAAGGTCCCCTCATAGGGGGAGGGGGGAGGGATGAGGGGATCCCACATTTTTGAAGGGGAAAGGAAAAAAACCCAGGCCCGTCTACAGGAAATTTAGGAAGGGCCTGGGGCAAAGAAAGCTTCACAAAAGGCTTCCCCTTAAATGTAAAATTCAGAGGGAAAGAGGGTGTCCAAGTTCTGGGCCCATTTCGGGGGCCCCCTTAGGAACCCCTGTGGCCCAAAGAACAAAAAAAACAGGGGGACCCCTTTGGGGTTTCCCACCTGGACTAGGACACTTAGGCCAACGATGACAGCGTGGAAAAAAGGAGGGGGGGCCAGTTTGGTTTCTTTAAGCAAAGGATTAAAAAAAATTGTGGGTTTGTGTTATTTTTGAAAAAATTGTAATGTTGTTAATTTTAAAAATAATTATAAGTATTATCTTATATATTATATAAATTTAGTAAGGGGGGGGGAACCAGGTACAAATTATATCCAGGCAGGAGTTTAAAATTGGAAGAAAAAAGGAAAAAAAAAAAAAACCAGGGGATATTTTCCAAGTGTCTTAAAAAAGTATTTTTCGTTTTTGTTACCATCTTCTAACAGAATTGGCATCTTTATGGGACCAAACAAAAAGTCTAGTGGGATTGGTTTCCACAAGGGAGGGGATAGGAATAAAAATTTAGGGGACTTGCAGTTATTACCACCCGTGTCGTGTTTGGTTGTCAAAAAAAAGTAGCCGCAAAAATAAAAAAAAAAAATAATCTACTTACTACTAAATAACACGAGTAAACCGAAAAACTAGGATTGGATTTGAGGGCAAGAAAAATGATTACAAAAAAAGTGTCCACCAATTCACAATCAGAACACCCAAAAAAGTATTAAAACAAAAAACCCAAACATAGGAACTTAGGGTATTAAACAATTAGTACAAACCAGGGGGACCACTCTGGAAAAAAACTACATGGGGGGTGGGGGGACGGACTGAGGGGCGATTACACAGATAGAAGGGGCCACATGGAAAATATTTAAAAACAAAAAAAAAAAAAGTTTTATTATTGATGTGAAAAATCACCAATTCGCGGGGGGGGGGGAATAAAACTTAGTATCATTGGGACAAAAAAACACTTACCATTGACTCCACCAAAAAACCCCCTTTTCAACTTGATCTTCTCCCAATTTTCCGGAAAAAATCACGTACTCCAACAATTAGCTGAATTGAAAAATCTACCAGGGGAAATTTTTGCCAAAGCAAAATTTTTCAAGTGTTAGGCGGGTATTCCAAAAATCCCCCTGGCTTGGCCGAAAACTAACCCATGAAGAAAAAAAAAATTTGCTTTTCCTAAAGGTACCCAACCTTGCACGGTTTAGGGGGGGCCACCTTGGGTTTTGGCCATATTAAATGTAAAAATTTCCGGTGGTCGCGGGGGCAGCAGGCGTTAAAAAAAAATCAGTTAATTAAATGGCGGGCCATTAAAAAATAAAGGTGGGGGCACTGTGTCGGGGGCGCGGTTTTTTCATTTGCCGGCAGGGTTTACACCCCCGGGTTGGATCACAATCGGGTTTCACAAATTGGCTTATTGTTTTTTCGTGGCTTTTTAAGGCGGGGGGTTTAAGGGATTGGTTGGTTTTCTGTTTCGTGCCGGCTTTTGGAGGGGGAAGGGGGCGGGGTGTTCGGTATACGTGCAGATTCCACCCAAGAGATGATGAAGATATGCAATTTTAAAGTTTTGAGGGGGGGAAAGGACGGGAAGGGCAGTCGGTGGAAACCAGGGGAGGATGACGTGTTTTTTTAGTTTATTTTCGCAACCCCAACCTTCCACCCAAGGACTCAAAGAAAAGCTAGCAAAAGCAATTGAAATTTTAAAGGCTTCTTCCACCCCCCCCCATGCTTCACTCCTTAGGCTTGCTGGGGAAAATTTCATTAGTGGGTTCGGAGTTTAGGGCATGGAGGTTAACAGGGGGGGGGGGACTTTAACCGTAAAGGGCTGGAATCGTTCAACCTATTGTACCAGTTTGGAATTGGATGTGGAAGTGCCTCGGGGATGCTCCAGTGCCCTTAAAAAATCCAGTTTTCACAAAAAAACAGGGAAACAAACAGGGGGGGAACTTAACGGGACGGACATTTAAAGAAAGGTAGTTTAAAAAAATAAATCACTGTCATACGCAATTAACATAAATTTCACAAAAAAAAGTATCTGTGTTAAAATTCCCACCCAGGTGGTCCACCTTAGGTTCAGAGTGGGTCCATTTGTGGTTCTTATTTTTACTAGTCTTATGTGTCTTAATGCTCAAAGATTCCTTCTAAAAAAGCTACTCACAAAAAAAGTTTTTCCATTCCCGGGGGACTTAATTTTTCGTAAATGGATAACTGTGCTTTCTGGGAAACATGTTTCCCAACTGGGAGGAGAGGGCCCAAGGAAAAAAAAGACCCCAAGGGACAGCTGGGAAGGGAAAAAACTATGTGTCTCCGGGGGGGCTGGCCTGGAAAACCCCACCTTGGGGTACACCCCCATGGAGGGGAAGGGCTGGAGGGGGGGAAAACATTCGGGGTCCAAAGAAGCGTCCCCTGCATAAAAGCTGCCCAGTGGGACCCGACGGAATAAAAGGTGGAAGAAAAAAAAAACCGGAAGGGGATGGGACGTCTTTTCAGATGAGTGAATTTTCTAGTTTCAGGCAAATTAGTTAGCATTGGATTTTTGGGGGACGAAACTGTACTTAGTTTCTGATTGAAAAAAGTATAATTCTTAAACTTCTTTTTTTTACATATTGTTCGTTAATTAATTGGGTCAACTGGACAGGCAGGGGCGTCCTCCACCTGGGAAAACTTTTTACAACTTTTTTACCGAACACCCCACGCTCTCTCGTAAATTCCTCAGGGGATCTATTTTGTGAATTGGATTAAAATTAAATTGGCACCCAGGGGTGGACACGGTGTAAACCCATGTTGGGAGGGGAAAAGGAAAAAAAAAAAACAAAAGGTGTAAAAAAAATGGATAAGGGAGTTGGGGGGGGACGCGGGGTGGGGTCGGGGCGGTATTAAAAGTCCAAGCGTTGCAGTCACCCAAGGCTTTTCCACGGCACAAAAACAAAAGAGGTTTAATTTTACTGCGAGGAAAAAAATGGGAGGGTGCCTTGGTTACTTTTTCACTGCGGACTGGGGAACAACATTGGCTTGTGTCCAAAAAAAACAAAAAGGCCGACAAGTTTTTTTTCTAAGGCGGAAAAAAAACATGAAAGGTCGGGGCATTATGCTAGTAAAAAAAAAGGTGCGTGTGCACATTTGTACGTAAAAAGCGTGGTGTTATTTTAAATTGAAGCATTCTGGGTGGACGAGGGCCAGCGGGCCCGTTGTTAACGTAAACAGGGGTTTTATACAAGGACTCCAAAGGTTGTCAAATTCCATTGTTCTTTTTTGCTGCATTAACCTTTCCACAGGCTGGTTTAGTTTAGTTTTTTTGTGGCAGGGAAAAAACCGGATCGGCAGGGGGTTTGAGGCAAGAAGGGAATTTTATCTTTTTGGGGGGACCACTTGGGCCAAACAAAAAACCCCATGAAAAAAACCACGGGAATAGGAGTTTAAGGAAAAAGTAAAAAAAAAAACCAGGGGGGCAGCGTTGTTTTTTCAATTTGTTCTTTTCTCAGGAAAAAAACATATTTTTTATGTTGAAGTTCTGTCCTTTTAGGAAATTAATAAAGGTAATTTTTGTTTTTTTCATAGTTTACAAAATTACTTAGCTTCAAGTTGTTTTTTTTTGGAAAAACCTTGTCATTAGTTTAAACGACTTTAAAATTTCTGGGATTTTTAGTTAACCGTGAGTTGGCTGTATAGTTATATAAAATATATTTAGGAAATTTTAAAGTAGTAGCAATTTTGCCACAATCGGAAAAAAAGGCAATGATTAAATGTGGGACATATTTCTTGGGGGGGAAGTGTTTTGTTGGCATGGTTGTGGTTTGTGTAAAAAAGTGTTTTTCACACCTTTTTTAGAGGGTTTTGTCCAGCAAAAAAGAGTTTTTTTTTCCGCAGACTTTCTTATAGGGGGACTCGGGGAAAAAAAGTGTCCAGTCGAAGTTTCTTTTTTTGTTTGCCTTTTTTACTTCCAACAGTGGGTTTTGGCGGGTTCAGGGGGGGGGAATTTTCAATGGCCAGTCCAGGGGCAAGTCGGGGCAGAGGAAAAGTTTCTGCGGTTTGAGTGGGGGGGGGAAGGTTGAAAAAGGGGATCGGGGGACCTAGCTAAGGTTTGTGCAGAGGGGTGGGAGGATGTGTTCCAAGGGGGGATGTGGGGGGGGGAACCACAAGGCACATTTAAAAAAGTGTTTACGTTTCTGGGGTTTCATCTCTTTTTCGGGGCCAGGTGTAGTAGAGGGCGGGTGGGTAGCGGGAGAGTTTGGGACCCATCTTATGAGGTCATTTAAGTTTTTTTAGTTTCAATCATTTGGTTTTCTGATAGTGGGGGTTAAAAAGTGGAGGGAGTCATGAAGGGGGGGGGGGAATTTCTAACCATTAAAATTTCCCTCTGGTACTGATTTGGAATAAAAAAAAAAAAAAAAACTCTGGAAAACGTTTTTAAAAAACCGTTGGCGGACGGATCCGAGGGGCCTAAATTAAAACCCTCACAGCGTTACTTTTATGGTTCAACCAATCCCTTCAGGGGAGGAGGGGGAGAGGCAAAACCCCCCACTGACCCATGGCCGTGGACCACGCATAAAAGGAGGTGACACTGCGGTTGGTGCGGGGGGACTCTTAAAATTTTCTTTAAAATGGTATGTTGCGTGTAAAAGTCTGGATTGTAATTTGTTTTACTAAAAAAAGGGAAATGGAAAAAAGCCAAACCTTTTAGGAGGGATACCGCCATTATATTAATGGGGTAAAGGGGCCTAACAAAACGTGAGGGGGGAAGTTTCATAGAAACTAAATAAACAAATTTTTTCCCACTAACATTTACTTCACCTCCTGCACCACGGGGTGTTTGTCCCACGGTACTAAAAAAAACACGGGGGCATTTTTCGATTTACTAAGGAATAAGATTTTCAATTATCGGATTTTACGTTTAACGGGGATTACCACAGTGAAAAGTCCTTTTTTGAAAAATAATTTGGTTATTTCCAAAAAAAAACACACCAAAAAAAAAGTGGTCCAATGTGTAAGTAATAGTGCTTTTGCCAACCTTTAAAGGCACTGTTACATCAAAGGGAACCCACTTCCACCCCATTTCCATTTACCCAGGGCACACGGGGGGGGGGGGGACACCACTGGGGGGGCAAAGGGGTGGGTTTTAAGTTGTCTTGCACAAGGGGACCAAAAAAACGGGACAAAGGCGTTCATTTTCTGGGAAGGGCTTGGAAATTGGGCACACTTTTGCCAAAACCTTTTGTGAAACTCAGTGGAAATTCGGGGAGACTTTTCCCATGCCCACAAAAAAAAAAAAATTATTGTACTTTATTTACCATTGGGACCATGAGGATCTTATTTTACTTAGTTTTGGTAAAAGCTCCCAAGTTTTGTACTGTTAAGTGATTTTTTTTTGTTTTTAACCAGTATTTCGGTTTCCACTGGTAGTTTTGGGTTATTCAATTTACCATAAGATTTTTTTACCTTTTCGACAAAGGGCCTAAGGGGCAAAAGCAACCCCCACCAGGTTCTCGAGCGTATGGCCAATTGGCTTTATGTAGGAACCCCATATTATTACAGGGAACAACATTTTAACGGTTTCATATTAAACTACAGCCGTAAAAAAAAAAGCCAAAAAAAAAACGTGCGGGGATGTAATGGAAGGCAGTGGGAGGAAATTGTTTCTTGATTTAAATGGCTGGGAAGCAGGAAAAAGTGGTTTTTTGTTGGCCACTGCAGTGGGGGGACCACGGGGGCTGCGTACCACAGTTGCAGGAGCTGTGGAAAACCGTGTGGAGTGGGGAGGGAGGTGTGGGAGGTGTTGAAGAGAAAAAAGTAGTTTTAGGTTTAAAACTCTTTTATGTGGGCAAAAAAAACTTGAACAAATCAAATCTATTAAACTTTTTTTACTGGCCCCCCCCCATAGGGAGGTCCCAATCCCACCAGCTTGGCCTGTTCCACCCAAAAAAAAAAAAAACAAAAAATTGAAGTTTTGATATAAAAGAAAAAAACAAATAAAAAAAAAAGCGTTTTTTACTCGGATAAAATATTGGAAGTTGAAAGTTATTTCAAGGGGGGGGACCAAAAAAAACCATGAATGGGAAAACACTTTCTTTGTTAGTTAATTAAAATGGAAAAAACAACTTTTCCACCTTGAAAAGAAAAAACTCAAAAAGTGGCTTACATCAAGGAACCGCTCAACCCATCACAACAACCACATTCATAACACCAATGGGTTGGGCGGAGGTCGGGGGTTTTAAAAGGTGTCTTGCCAAAACGATACGAGGAGCAAGCAAACAGCCAATTGTGGGGAGGATGGGAAATCGAAAAAAAAAACTCCAACCCGTCAGCAGGCGGGGGAATGTCCCCAAAACCCACTTCAGGCCAATTGGATGTATGCGAGAGGGGGGATTTCGAAAACAAAACCAGCAAAAAACCTTTGGGGGGGAAATCCAGTGGGGGGGACAAAAGCTTTACCAAAAACTACTATAAAAGTTAATGTTGGTTAAGGAAGTATAAAACGGGGAGAATGTAGAGTTAATTTATTCAAAAAAACCTCTCCACAGTTTTCAGATTTTTCATCGTTTAACAGTAAAATCCACAAAGGGGAGTTTCCGAAAAAAAAAAAAAAAAACGTACGGAAGGGAAAAAAAAAAGGTTCCCCAGGAAAAACGATTGTTCCAAACCTATTGGATCACGGGGGAAGGTCGATATAGTAAGTACTTGGTGGGACAGGGGGGGGGGAAAGGTCGTTTGGTGTTTAAAAAAACTAAAGTCAAAAAAAAGTTTCAAATTTAATGGGCTTGTAAACCTTGATTGTGTCTATGTATTGAGCACAAAAATTGTTCGGTTACGTAGAAAAAAAAAAAAAAACCATATAACCCACGTGGCTGGTAAAAAAAAAAGGTCCACCCCCACACTCCAATATTTTTGGTGGAAGGGCCTTTTAGGCCTTTATTTTACAGCACAATGTCTTATGGGCAATTGTTTCGGATTTCGCTTCTGGAAAGGTGTCACCCCCCACGATTTATTCCCCATCCAAGTTGGTTGTATTAAGTTTTTTTCACCATGATGTTGCAGTGAGGATGTCGAGTCTGCGGCTGCACCAAAGCTTTTCTTTCCAAAGCCCACATTTCCCCAAAAGATTCTCCATGGGGGTGGGTTTCTGGTTGGGGGGGGACAAATCCATGTGTGAAAAAATGATTGTCTTTTCATGCTCTCTGAATTTCCACAAAATTTGAGCCCGAGAAATCCTGGGCATTGTCACTTGGATGGGAAATGCCCCATGGATGGAATAAACCTGGTCCTTCCCCCCAGTTATTTATTTCAAGGTGTCCCAAACAGCTGGGGACCTCACAGGGGGGGGGACTTGTTCGCTGGAAAAAGCGAGAACCTTGACCAAAAAAAAGGGAAGGGGGAGGGGGTTGGCTCGGACCTATTTGCTTAGTTAAAAATCCAGGTGGCCGACTTTTTTTTTTTTTTTTGGCCAGGGGCAAGGTGTATTATTGTATGTATCTGCAGCTTTCGGGGGTTCTAAAAAAATTGGGGGGGAGATAACTGTGGTTGCTGTTTGGGGTTGTTCCAATTCTTTAAAAAAGTGTTTATGTTCCGGAGAACCAAAAGAAAGTTTGCATGTTAAGGCATGCTGGGGTTGTTGTGTTTAAGGGGGCATTACCCATGAGTCAAAAAAAAAAAAACCATTCTTTTAATTATGGCTTTCTGGTGTCGTGGTTCCTGAAGTGGTTTGTGGTACAAAGGGACCAGAGGGTTCCCAGGGTTTTTTTCCGGTTCAGAAGGTTTTTAATGTTGCAAACAAATAAAAAGGGACAAAAATGTTGCGGGGATTTGAGGTGGGTCCAACCAGGGGTGTTTCATACGGCCTTAAAAGTGCCACAGGGGCTCGGGGGCATTTAATGACATGTTTTAATACAATTAACAAAAGGGGGGACATGGTTTAGTTTTCAGATTTTAAAAAAAAAATGGGGGGACAGATTCTCATGCCTCCAAGATTGAGAGAAAAAAAGGAAAGGCCCAGTTTTTCTTTGTTAACATTATACTTTTGGGCAGGGAATATTCTTAAAAATGTAAAAAAATGGCAACCCCCAGTGTGAAATCTGGGTCATTTCAAAATGTTTTACAAAAAACCAAAAAGGCTGGCATTTTTTAAACCCATATTCAGGTTTTTAGGGTTTTGGCCCCCCATCTATTATTTTAGTCCATTCACTGACCTATAAAACTGAAAAACCCCCAGGGCAATATTTTCAGTGGAAAATCAAGGAAAGGGCCTTGTGCTTCCGGTGGGAAAAGTTCTCCTTTAATTTTGTAAAACGTTTTTGGGGACATGTTCAGTCCAATCCCCACCTGCAGCACTTTCCCTGGTTTTCCGCTTTGCCCCGGGATCTGTCAGGGATTTAATGGGACTTTTTTGTGAACTTGGCAAAAAAAAAGCCACAGGACATTATTTATATTTACGTGGAAAAATGGTTTGGCCGGGACTGTTCCCTTGAATTGGGGAGGCTTTTTTATGGTTTAAAAACAAAAACAAAAAACACAAACTTTTCCCAATTGGCAGTTTGATTTTGCAAAGTAAAAAAACTGTGCAAATCTGTATAAAAAAAAACAAGATAGTAAAATTATACAAAAAAAAGTAAATTCAATATATTTTTTACAAGTTGAATAAAAAAAAATGGATTGTACCTGCTTCATAGGGGGAAAAGGGGGGACCCAAAAATGGGGGGACAAAAAAATGGGTGTGTTTTTGTTGGGGAAGGGTGGGTTCACAGTAGGGACTATTTCTTCCCCCACGGGCAATGAGTTATGTGTTAGTTTTTTCAGTTGTGTTTAAAGTAAAGGGAATAAAAACTGGAATATTTTATAGGTAGGAAAAAAACGTGGCCAATAAGTTTCTAAAAAAAACAAAAACAAACAAACACGGTTGATGCAAACCCAAGGTTAAATGACTTGGGGGCCCCCAAAATCAAATCCAAAAGAAAATGTGTTTTAAAAATAGGGAAAAAAACTGTTCAGATTAAAAATGTGGATGTTCTTTAATTTCAAAGACCATTATGTTGACTATTAAAAATATTTTAATAATTCCCAGCCATACAATTTTTCTTATTGCTATCTTGGGGGGGCTGGGATCGCGGGGGACAAAGCAGTCTAAGCAGTGGAACCTAGAGGGGGGATTTTCATTACCCCCCAGGGGGGGGGGGGAACCACGTTCTCCCAGGCGCTTTACAAAGGGTTCCCACAGGGCGTTCCAAGGCCAAAAATTGAGAGGGGGGGGGGGCACAAAAGTCCCCCCAGGCGGTGTTCACCGGGGGTCTTCCCGGGGGCCTTCCTTCCCGGTGGGGGGGGGGGGGACATGCCCCAGGGGGGGGGGGGGGGCACCTCCCTTCAGGGGAGGGGCCAGGAGGGCAATCCTGAAAAAAACAGATTTTCCTAGTTCACCTCAGCTGGCGTTCCCTAGTTCACATGGAGGAGCTAGGGGACCTTCTTTAACTCCCGAGCTCCTCACTGTGTTGCCCAAAAGCTTTTTCCCTCACCCTATTCTCTAAGGGGGAAGGCGGCTGCAGGCCACCATGCGCAGGGGGGGAACATTTTAATAATAATTTGCCATGTGTATTCGGTTTAGTGTCAAGGGCAAAAAACCAATCCTTTTCCCAAATTTTATTTATATGTCAGGACTGGGGTGGCTATAGCTGGAAAAAAAAAACTAATTTTTTTTGATTATGTACACCCCAAACTTTAGTCATGTTTTGAAAAAAAAATTTATTATTAAATTTATGATGTGGCCGATGTGGTTCAACTAGACCCACTTCAAAAAGAACCAAAAATGTGCAGTGAACCAAAACTGGGGGGGGGTAAGCTCTGTGAGTTCCATGTGGACCCCCCATCTGTAAAAAAAAACATTTGGGCGTTGTTTGTTGTGGAATCCAAACGAGAAGGAAAAAGAAAAAAAGTGTTAGTTGACCTGGTTGGTATTGCGTACTGAAGGGGACCGGCCTACAAAAAAAAAAACCCAATTAAACAGTTCACCCCGTGGTTTCGTTCTTGCTGACAAAACTCCCCACCCGGGACAATTGAGGAAGAAAAAAAAACAACCAAAAAGGCAGGCTGCTGTGGGTTTTCCTTCAAAAACCGCTCTCAACCCACTGGACAATTTGGACAAAAGTTAAAGCCAGGCAACGTTCCTGGACAAAACAGTGGAAGGTGTCCAGTGGCTCGGTTTTTCAGACGGCTTTCCCAGGGAGGGTTCATGGAGGGAGAGGTTAAAAATAACCAAGGGGGGGGGGGGAAAAAAAAAACAAAACAAAGATGGGTTGGGTAATAAAAAAGTGGCTGATGCATTAAGGAATGGTTTGCAAAAAAAATGGGAGTCTCACGGGGCAAGAGGGGGGGAAAAAAAAAAAACCACAAGGGGCCAACTACCTGCAGGGATGAAAAGCTGAGTTGAAAACCTTGAAAAAAATAACTTGTTTCCCAGAAAAAAGCAAGGAAAATTTGAAAAAAAAAAAAAAAGGGCCAATGTACGGAAGTCCTGAGCGGCAAGCGAAAAAAAACCCCAAAAAGACACATGATTGGGCTCCATTTTCCCCCCTCTGCGTTTGAGCTTGTAGAAAAAAAACCCCAAAAAAAAACGGCTGATGAGATTTTTCTTTTTATGCACCAACGGCCCATTTTTTTCTTTCTTTTTGCGTTGGCGGTTTTTTTTTTTTACATTTTATTTTCTTTCTGCACCAAACAGAGGTTTTTTTTTTTTTTTAATTTTTTTTTTTTTATGCACAATTTGTGTTATGATGAATGACAGAATAAATTTTAGTGGCGATACTTGAATGTTTAGGTTTAACGAAAGCAGAACCTATCTTCTCCAAATGTATTTTTGTATGTATGTATCACTCCCAAAAAAGCCACAAACTTGTCTTTATTTTTCTGTGTAGAAGAGTAGAGGGAAGTGGGAATCAACGATTGTACACAATCACACACTGTACAGGTTGAGTGTATGGAGTCAAAATATATAGTTTGTCCTTGAAAATTTCGACCCCATTGTGTTGCTGTATTACTGGATAAGTAATAAAGACCATTACAGCCATTACAACCTGAAAACCTTCACTGAATCCCACTAAAATACAGGTAATTGCACCTCTTTTGGATAACATTTCTTTGGGGAGAACTTCCTTTTTTTTTAATTAACTTGCTATAGGCGCAATCTTTTCATTACCCTCTGTGTCTCTAATGTGCTGTTTTATAACCACAGGGGCGCAGTACCATTCAAATGAGGAAAAAACGCACAGTCAACACTAAATACTTTTATTTCATTAACATATTTAGATTCAAATGTTCTCCGCCCAATTTGAGTTCTGACACAAAAACATTTCTAGGTGATGTATATCTAACTATTGCTTTCATTGTGGACTTTGTGCGGGCCATAGTTAGACCACCCCTTTAATAGAAAGCAGAGGGTAATGATGTGTGTAGATGCTATAATTATAATATTAAAAACATCCTGGAAAAGTCTTACTATTTCAAGCAAAGTGTGGGAACCCTGATGACGACATAACAGGTACTTGACCCTCTTTGTTCTCCTCATGCACCCCTAATTCATCCAGGAGTGCTCCATTATTAATCAGATTCAAAATGGCTTCCGGATGACAGCCAAAACATCTTGTTGTCTGGACATCTTGATTGTCCAGATAACTCCCTCTGAAACCTCTTCTCTCAGTAACTCCAGTTTTTATCATTTGCTAATTTCAGCTTAAGTACCATAACAGAAAAAACATGCATATGGACCAGGAGGCTGAAGCTATTAACAGCACTATGGACTGACATTTAAAAGGCAACCATTTCTTTTTTTTCTTTGTAAAAAATAAAATCATGAAATAGCTTTAAAAAAAAAAAAATCATTCTATTATATCTGAAGATCGACCAATATGTTTTTTATCCGAACACACACCGGATTATAGGGTCACAAAAGAGCCAAAATAATTGCACATTACACTCATTGCATAATTGCACCATCCAAAATATTACTCAATACAGATTTTTGGGCCAATATATATAATCCTCTCATTTAAATTCACTACAACCTCTCCCACAGTCCACTTTTCTTTACCACGACCTATAAAAGAGCTGTGTAGTCACGTTTTGTGCAGTTATCTCTTCATATTAAAGTGTTTTAATAAACTTTTGTAGGTATTTTTTATGCAGCAGAACAAAATATCGGCCTATGCTGGAGATTTAAGCTGAAAAGTCCAAAAATCGGCCCGATATATATATTGCCCAACAGATACATCAGTCTATCTCTAATTAAAAATCATTGAACGAATCCAATTTCGCTCGCTGGTCTTTCTTCCACAGTTTGAATTTGAATGCTCGTAATACATTCTGTCTCTAAATGCAAATCGATATTTCACTGCAGAGCGGATGCTACTTAGTTGACGTGACATTTCCCAGCTTTCATACGGCGTTGGTAATTACCCGCTCCTCCTTAAGCGCCGTACCATCTCTGCACGGACATCACACGACTGGAGCGCTCTCCTTCCTCTCTTTGATTTAGATCTGACAAATAAATAGCCCAGAGTGATGATGCCACGGTCTCGGGAATGACTTGTAGCCCTCCGACTTCACTCGTCAGACGCCAATTGGCCCATCCGTCACTCAATTGGCCGTAGGAGTTTGGCCGTGCCGGGGATTACGTACCGTTTGTCATCCTGGCTCTGCAGCTGTCTATCATTTAACATAATCATTGCCGCTCGCCCATCCCTCAAGCAAATTTGCCTCACTATTTCTCCGGTCCATCTCCCGCCTGGGTCGTTTTTAACTGTCGGAAGTGAAAAGCGAAAAAGTGGGAATTCGGCTGTTTTGTGGTTAACTGTAATGGAGCTAACGCAGATTTTTTTCCATTGACAATTAGCAAAAATAGCAGGAATCTCAATATTTAGAATCAATTTACAATTTTCAGTATGATCTTTGGGTGACTGCAAGTGCAAGAGGGTAAGTTTGAACTGAGGAGGTGTGTGGAAATGAGCATTTTAAAGGACTCGTTTAACCAGTTATAACACTGTTACATTATCAAAAACTACCTGTAGCTATATTTACCTTCATTCACACTTGTTCAGTAATCATTCACAGTAGGGTCTGACCCCCCTGAGCAGTCACAGAGCAGCACTTTGAATTTTCCCAGTATTGTGACGTCCATAAATCATCACCAGACTCGCGTGTTTACTCTAACTGCCGAGCGGGGTAGCTTCATACCTTGAGCGGGTTACTTGCCTGTTGCACGAACCACGACAGCTGCGGTGTATATTTGACCGAAGCGACACGGTTTCAGGCGGGTTCACGCGATAACACGTCTAATGAACTGAAAACCAGACCACAGCGGTGTCTGGGAAAAATAGACCAGCGCCCCACCTCAGCATCATTTCTTTACTTCGTGCTTATACTAACATGTCAGGGCATAATGGTATAAGTAGTGGAGCAGTAACTCTAGATCCAGAGCTGAACTGGGAGAAGAAATGAGCCCTGATAGTCGTGATTCAGAAAAAAAACCTTTATTTTCTTAAACTGATATTATAGGCTAAGCTTGCTAATCAGAATCAGAGGACTTTTATTGCCATTGTCAGTGGACACAGCTCACAAACTAGGAACTTTCCTCAGTGATAAAGTGCAACATAAAACTGAATAAGTACAAATAAGCGCATGCATAAAGTTAAAACAGATATGCTTAATGTAATATGTGTGTATACTTTGATTATAACTGAGATGATTTGATCCAAAACTGACTTTTTGATAGTTTTAATAATGTTATCGAATTGTTGCTAGTCTGTTTTTATTGTCCTGTATTTGTTACACACACCCTACAATGTTTCCCTATTTTTTAATAAGCCTGTGTTACTAATTGCAATTAAATTATGTTGTTTTTTTATATTATGATGATTGGCAGAAGTTGCTAAAAATAACCACATCAATGCAATGTAAGCCTCACAACCAGCAGTAGCTCTGAGCCTGCTGCCGCTCGGGACAGGGGCTGGCGCTCCTGCACCGGCCTCGCCCTGTCGACTCTGGGCCGGCCCGGGTGATAAAGGACCGGGCCAGGACCACATCTGCGTGGGGCCACATGTGCACGATAGGGCCGCGGTGAACTCACGGTAGAGAGTATACAGCCAGGGAAAAAAGCTGAACAGGTCTGACAGTCAGCGGCCCAAAAAACCGCCGCGCGGCCCACCGGGGAAAACTCCTGGTGCTCCAGATGGCCAGCCCTGCCCAGTACGGGGAGCGCTGCTGCTTTTAGAAAACAATGATTGGTTCTAACAAAACTTGCTCAAGAGATTCGTTAAAGGACAAAAATAATACAGATATTCCATAACACTCGTCCTTTAAGGTCTGCTTCTGCTCAGGAATTCTGCTTGCAATTATTGACCTGGAATGCATTATTTATTAGTGGCTTACTTTTACTTTTTATTTATTTAGCAAACATTCATCCAAATTTGCAGCGCCGCGTGGTGTCGTCTCTCAATCGATGACACCCCAAGCCGCATCTTTACAAAACATTCCACCTCGTCTTGAACCACCGTTATAAACATGTCATTAAAGCTAGTAAAACTCGCTAGTGTAAAGTTATTCGTTTGCCCCGCTTGGGTGAGTTTCCCATTTCATCCCACACATTCATATCAATCCCGTCTTCGGTGGCTTTACTCTCGGCGACAACCTTATCCGTGACCCGCCGTCAAACCCAAGGCCTCTTATAATGAAAACGCATCGCCCTCTACGCTCCAACCCACCCGTGTCCCACCCTGAGGTCACTTCTGATGTACATGAGGGTAACATGCACCTTTGTGGATATCTACAATGTCATTTGGGTGACAACACTGGTTATCACGGGGTTGGCATCTCTATCATATGCAGGCTTAAGCATTTATCATGGCTGACCCTAAAGTCGGCTGTGGAACGGTGGAAAACACGAAGGAATTGGCTGTGATCTCAGTAAAAAAAAAAAAAAAAAAGATGATTTCCTCTCAGCACTTTTTGAAATGGACTCAGTCAGGCTAAAGGACAAGCCGATATGGAGCGAGACAAATCCGGCGGGAGGGATGGGATATAGGATCTGATGTTTTGTAAAATGAAATCTTTAAGTGCGTGTGACAGGTTTTTGATGTTTTTTTCTAATTATGACCTTGCTTGATGGAATAGAACCTGCGGTAATTTCATCATTTATCATAATCACATCATAGTTTTACGTGAGCGAAGTGGCAGTTTACAAAGAAAAATAGGAAAAATGGGAGCAGTAGCTGTTTGGTAGAGTGTTTGCCCAATGATTCGAAGGTTGATGGTTCAAGTCCAGCTCACGATGTAAAAATTATCAGTTGGTCATTGGTATAATCCACTGATCCACACAGTTGGCGATGCGATTCCAGCCCCCGACAGATGAATACTGCTGTTGTGTCCATGGGCAAGACACTTAACCCACCTCGCCCTCAGTGTCTGTGTTCACTGGTGTATGACTGATCTGTGTGAATGAGTGAGTAGTTCCTTGATGTAAAGCGCTTTTGAGTGCCTTGAAGTTGGAACAGCGCTGTATAAAAATGGGACCATTTACCATTTTAGCAAAAAAGTCGTGCTAGAGTTCTTAAAAAGGTTTTCATCTGTGCAAACTCTGTCCAATATATACTGCCTGGCCCAAAAAAAAGTCATAAACCTGGATTTAACTAAGCAAATAGGGCCGAGCCTCCTGCAGTTGGTCAGGTCTAGGTTCAGTAACAGTCTGTGCTCAAAGAATGAGGTCAGCTGACACCTGAATATACTGAATGACCAGGTTATTCCATCAATGGATTTTTTCTTCCCTGATGGCATTTTTTTCCCCCCAGGCAGTGTATAAGGACATTGTATTTAACCCATAAGAACCCGGACACCTAAATCCTTAAAGGAAAATTATGGTGGACATAGTCCAGACTAATTAGAGGCTAAATTTCACATTTATGACATTTTTTTTCAAAATCACCCCTAGTGTCTGAGATATGCAATGTAACACATATGTCACATTGGGCCTTTAAGCATTGTTTTAGAAGATGATTGCCAATGCATCATGAATAGTCAGGCGTGTCCGGGTGTTCATTCTACAAAATAAATTGATGTACATATATATGCATTTAATTTATAACATGTTATTTTAAACATAAATATTTAAGATACACAATTTAATGATAAAAAAGAAAGATCATGTGACATATATGTAACATGAGTTTTTTATGGCCTTTTTATTACTTAAATGCCAATCAAGAAAACAAAGGTATTTCATATATTTGCATTAGTCAAATTATAATTACTGTGTGAACTAGACGAGCTTTGACCCTTGTTAACACCGTAGCTGCCAGGTAGTTATGGGATTACTTAGTCACAGGAACATCAAGCTGCTTGGAGATCCAAATCAACCTCACTCAGGCAGCTCAGCACTCTCGCACTTTACAATTGCACTTCCATTTTTTGCACCTTACATATTGTACATCTCATTCCACCTCAACAACTTTTGCACCTTCTATATGTCACATTCATCTACCTTTATTCTTGACGCATGTGTACACTTTATGTCGTGTGTGTGTGCGCATGTGTGTGTGTGTGAGTTTCTAGTCAAACTGCACATTTGGAGTCCGGTGGAACGCAATTTCAGTCCTTTGTGTAATGTCTGTTACATAGTGAATTGACAATGAAGTACACTTTGAACTTTGAAATGCTTGTCTATAATTTTCTTTCTAATCTCTTGAGACGCCTCTTTCCTTTGCTTCCAGCCCAGTGACGACCTGTAGCCCTATAAATAGACCCACTGACTGATTCCAAGACTGTAGACACCTGTGATGCTCATTTGTGGATTAACATGTCCCTTTGGTCACAGTATTTTCAGTCTTTTCTAGAGGTACCATCATTTTTGTCCAGGCCTGTGTCATGAATTTATTTTTTTTTAAATAATCCTGTTGAAGCATGGTTGAAAAGCAATGTCTGACTTTCATTGGTTAAATTTCACAGCATTTTATTTATTATTAGTCCAGCTGGGAAAGTTGAATTTTAGTTACTACTAGGTTAGTGTACTACGGTTTGGTGAAATACTGTAAGTAGTCTGACCTGTCACACTAAACTATTCTGAGCTATAGTGTAATATACAAGTTGTCTGACCCAAGGGATTTCAGTTCAAATCTTCAACAGTGTTAAGACTAAAGAATATTAAAATAAAGAAATAAATGTGTCTTGGCTACATGCCCGCAGCAAGAATTAAACCTCCAACTTTCAGACCACGATAGGCTTTACAAAGGAGTTGCTGCTGACACCTTCTATGTCACACCCTGTAACTTTATTAATACTCGCTCAATAACACTGAACAGGCAAGATAAAAGGCCATGGGCGTCTTCATTTCCTCAAGCGATTTTTTTTCTAATGCAAAAGGTTCTAAAAAGATTATAAAAAGTTCAGGAGTGGGCGGAAACATTACGTAAAAATAAAAGTTGTGTAACCTGAGTGATGCGTTCGTGACTCATGGTTATAGTTTTAGTTCGGAGCTGTAGTACTAGGCACACGAGCTTTTATCTGACTATACCCACACACCTCACAAACATGACCTTATAATTTAAGAGAGTTTAGCCTCATGAGTCAAATCTATTTAAAGGGACCATATACATATATTTGATTTACATTTTAAAATTTGTAACTTTTCCGGGTGAGTGTACGCCTCCAGCTCATCTCTATGGAATTGTTATTACTTTGTGTATTTATGTTGCATTTATTTCATTGAAGTGAATTTACTTTTCAGAGCTTTTAACCATGTTATAATTGTTCCTCTTCCCAGTTACCCTCTAAAAGCTGTATTTAGAGTGATTCACGCATGTTTGAGTAATCTTTATACTCCTGGATGCCACTGCGTCCAACAGATCAGTGTGTGGATGCAAAACAACTTTCTCCTGCTAAATTCAGACAAGACTGAAGTCATAGTTTTTGATCCACAGAAACATTGAGAAAGTGTCAGCAGTCACCTCTAGTCTCTCTCTCTAAAACCGTCAAATCAGGCTAGAAAACTAGATGTAATAATGGACTCAGACTTGAACTTTAACATCTACATCAAATCAATAACATCTGCAGCTTTTTATCAACTAAAAACATTTCAAAAATCAAAGGTTTACTGTTAAAACCAGACTTAGAGAGACTTATCCATGCATTTGTGCACGAGCATTAAGACAGCTGCAGTACATCCAGAACACTGCTGCTCGGGTCCTGACTAGAACCAGGAAGTACTTCACACATGTGTCCTGTGCTCAGGTCTCTGCTCTGGCTCCTGTGGCTCAGAGAACAGACTTTAAAGCAGCTCTGTGTGAACAAGTCTCTCCATGGACCAGCACCAAAGAACATCTCCCACATGTTAGTGCCATATGAACCATCTCACACTCTGAGGACTTCAGGGACCAGCCTCCTGTTGGTGCCCAGAGTCAGGACTAAACATGGGGAATCAGCATTTCAGTTTTATGCAGCTAAAACCTGGAGCAATCTTCTTGAAGATGTGAGACAGGCCTCTACTTTGACAATGTTTAAATCCAGGCTAAAAACAGCTCTGTTTCACTGTGCATATGACTCTTCTGTTTTAATGCTAATTTTATGATGATTATTTGTGATTATTTATGTTTTGATTAGTGTGATTTTAATGTTTTTCTTATTCTGTAAAGCACTTTGAATTACCTTGTGTACGAATTGTGCTGCACTAATAAACTTGCCTTGCCTGTATTCAAGACGTCATTGCTCTATACTTATTTCATTCTCCAATTTTTTTTTCTTTATCTGTGATACCTGCAGGATTAGACAGGGTCATTTTGGTACAAATGACACAACACTCTCTTCCACCTTGTGATGTCATGTGGTGATACAGGAAGTGCTCCATTGTGTTTTTAAATGCTACACACCTTCGCTAGAATCATTTGGATGATTTCAGCCGTGGAATTTCTGATCTCTATTGAACTAAATGTAAAGGACAGCTGTTAACTTCCACTTCTTGACATCACAAGGTGGAACAGAGTATTTTGTGCTTTGGAGATGTAGACAGACCGTTAATAAAGGCTTACTCAGACGGGTGTGAATGTGTCCCTAGCATCCCCTAGAATGGCCAATGCACCCCCATAGGACCCCTAACATTTTTTTTGCCCCACTTGTACATCCAAAATTTCAAAATGAGGCTATTAAATTAGGTTTCATAAATGACTACAGGGGCTAACTACATTCAAACTTGTTTAAAACAGTGATGGTGGGGTAGGCTTCATTGTTAAAAGGATCTAAATTACCTTTTTAGATTAGCTCAAATTAAAGTTTTTGGCACCCCAGTAGCTCCTCAAACCAAAAATGTCTGGCTCCGCCCCTGCATAAAGCTGAAGTTCTGCCCACAAACCCACCTCAGTCTCAGTACTCAGGCCTCTATACTCCTCGAGGAAAAGCACACATACTGTTAACAGCATTTCATTTAATTAAGAATGATTATTATGACGTTAAAAGATATAAGCTACACTTACCACCTCCATGTGCTTTTCTAAAGGACACTTGGAGGGAAATTATAATTAAAAATAATAGGTTTTACAAGTGGCTTCTACAGCGACTGGCACCGAAAGGTCAAACCAAATCAGACAGTCGTTCTATTCACACCCACATTATTCTGT
Source organism: Periophthalmus modestus (assembly GCA_019594935.1). Lineage (NCBI taxonomy): Eukaryota > Metazoa > Chordata > Actinopteri > Gobiiformes > Gobiidae > Periophthalmus > Periophthalmus modestus. The sequence continues at coordinate 27,020,770 of JAIEZT010001373.1, read as the reverse complement.
TTAGCAAGACTTGACTGGTACGATTGTGTTTGATCAGAGACGAAGAACAGCAGCCACACCTTTCACAGTCTGCCCCGGGTCAGCTGCGGCTTCCAAAAGTGGCTCACTATCAATGAGTTTAACGCAAGTGAACGTGAACAGTGCAGGAAATAGAACACAATCCTGTCCTTTATTTCAATGCCAGAATTACAGCTAAAACTTAAATGAATTTGCCTCGTTCATGTGTAAATACAATAAAACGTGGTGTAGATGCGCTAAGATTTGATGTGATAATCTGAGGTGGAGGGGTCTGTGTAACTCTACGGGACATTCTCAGTGTGTGGAAGAAATAAGCATGTGAAGTCAGTCCTTTTGTCAGATTTGAGCCGCCCCAGTCTGTAGAGAGTTTCTCCCATACAGAGAATATTAAGTAGAAAAGTACAGTACCACACTGCTCCTTCACTCTCAGCTGTCAGTGTGACTTCAGTCTGTGGGAAACAGCAGGTATGGTCTTGGTCCATAGCACTTTTGGCAAGCTGAAAAACACCACTTTTATGTCCATTAACAAAAATAAGTATAAATACAGTAATAAGTGTCACATGTCCTATTTGTTCAAACAAATCACATCAGGCTTAGAAATATAACATAAGAAACACAAAGACACATGTCCCACAGAGCAGCCGAGGACACTGAGGACGCAGCGGTGTACAACACCTGATACATTTACACAAACATTTGGTGAAATCAAACAGAAACATTTGCCTTGGTTATTGGTCTAGTTGGGTAGAGCCAAGAGTCAGTAATGAGTCTGCTTTTTACAAATTCTATATTTAAGCACTCTCAGAAATACAGAGTTTGAGCTCTGTGAGCATTTTAGGAAGTGTGAACTTTTAGTGAAAGAAAACAAACAGAGTTTAGCATTGTGTTTTAGTCTGTACAGACTCTACACAGACACAGATGTGCCACAGACTGAGCTCGATGTGGTTTTGTTTGTCTCACCTAAGGTTTGTGTTTCTATGTGGCAACTTTTCAGTTTCTGATGTGCATCAATGAATGGCACTGCTCCCCCTGTGCAGAAAAAAGACTTATTCATTTAGATCTCTTCTTCTCTTCTTCTCATTTCATTCCTTTCTTTTATTTTTCCTTTTTAAACTGGTATTTAACACAGTTTTGCAGACACAGACAAAACACCAAACAAACAGGACAAAGAACATGAAACATGTATAATCACTTGTTAAAATGTGATGTTTTACTTCAGTAACATCCAGTTCCACTGATACTTTTCCAGTTTGACTTCTTTATTGTTTATGTTCAGTTTCATTCTTTAGCTTCTATTTTTATGATTTCTTATTTTTTCAGTTTTTACTGTTGCAGCATTTGTCTTCTTTTGTTGGCCTTTTCTGTTCTTTTTCTCAAAATTTCAGACCCAAACAAAACATTAATTTTGCAATACACATTTTTCATTTTTAGGACCTGCATTTCTCATTTCCAGTTTTCCTCTGACCAAACACCATAATTCACATTTAAGACCCTTTTGGTTTTCTTCTCTTTGAACATTATTGATTAATTTAATACCAAATCTCAAAATTTCTCTGTAATTGATTTTGTTTCAATTTCAATAACACCTCAAATCCCCCCATCCCCACGACTTTCTCAAACCTTTTACAGATTCTTGCACAAAGCAACATCTCAGCGACGTCACAGACCCCCCACACAACTTGTGATTCTGTCCCAGAGTAAATGTGAGAGCTTTTCCCTGTGGTCGGCTTTAACACAGGCTGCAATCCACTTCTCTGTCATTCAGTCTTAAACCCTTGTTTTCTCTCAATATCTTCAAAACTTCACCAAAAGTTAACTTGTTCCAATTCCCACGACCAGCTCCCCTTCCACAAAACAATCAGAACAACAGTGACTGTTTGAAACTGAGTGATGTGAGAGTCAGTCTTCACCACGGCTTCCCTGTGGTTTATGCCCCTCACCAATGGGCTGAATTTACCCTCAATTTCATACTCGTACATCCAGAACGCTGCTGCTCAGGTCCTGACTAGAACCAGGAAGTACGAGCTCATAAGTCCTGTGCTCAGGTCTCTGCACTGGCTCCTGTAGCTCAAAGAATAATAACTTTAAATCAGCTCTGCTCCTGAACAAGTTTCTCCATGAACCAGCACCAAAGTACATCTCCGTTAGTGCCATATGAACCATCTCATCTCATGGTGGTAAACCAGGACTAAACTGGGACTGAACCGGGACTAAACCAGGACTAAACCAGGACTAAACCAGGACGAAACCAGGACTAAACCAGGACTAAACCAGGACTAAACAAGGACTAAACCAGGACGAAACCGGGAGTAAACCAGGACTAAATTGGGACTGAACGAGGACTAAACCAGGATTAAACCAGGACTAAACTGGGACTAAACCAGGACTAAACATGAGCATTCAGAAGTTCAATTTTATGCCACTAAAACCTGGACCAGTCTTCCTGAAGATGTGACACAGGCCTCTACTTTGACAATGTTTAAATCCAGGCTCCAGATGGTTCCAAAAGGTTTTTATTCTTCACTTTTCTCTTTTAATGTTAATTTTATAGTGATTACATATGTTTTGATTTGTGTGATTTTATTCATTCTTATTCTGTGAAGCACTTTGAATTACTTTTGATTCACGTTGTTTCTCTTTTTAATATGTTCTTCACTTGAAATGTTCCCAATTTTCTTTGTGTCTTAATAACTGTGGCCATCTTTACATTCTTAAATTCTCTTCATCTTATTCTTAAAACATAGGTCCTGTTCTTCGCAGTAGATCTGATTTCTCTGTTTTTAGTATTATTGTTCATATCTTGATTTATGGACACAGTAGCAAAATAAAAATGCCAGGATCATGTTAATTTTAAGACCAGAATAACGAGCCTGACAGCAGCAGTTACAGAGAGAAGGGCGAAGGAGCCAGAACTGTGCCCATGCTCAAAGCTTTTACTGATCCATCCATCCATCTTCTGCTTATCTGGAACCGGGTTGCGGGGGCAGCAGTCTAAGCAGGGACTCCCAGACTTCCCTCACCCCAGACATGTCCTCCAGCTTCTCTGGCTTACCTTTCCCCCTGGGAGGAGACCCCGGGGAAGACCCAGGACACGCTAGAGGGACTACATCTCTCAGCTGGCCTGGGAACGCCTTGGGGTCCCACCTTTGGGGGTCCCACCGGAGGAGCTTTTACTGATAGAAACTGTAATTGTACGATTTAGTGTTTCGGTTCTAAAGACAATTATCCAATCAGAAAGCAGAATGAGCCTCACACGAGTCTCTCATTTGGGTTGCCAGTTTCAAATACTGAAATCCAGTTGGTTTAAACCCAAAATTAACTGCAGCTCAGTGAGTGAATTCTGGTCATGGCCTGTCCTTATACTGAGACTGAGCACAGACTACATATAGTTCCTTTAATTTTAGTTCTAATGATGATGAAATCGAGAGAGCAGGAACAGGGGTCACGGGTCAGGGAAAGGTAGACACACATCCTCCATCTAAAAGGCAGGGGACATTAAACAAATAATCACAGAAGTTTTCGTTCAGGGCTCCCTCACTCTGCGTATTTTAGTTTTAATTTTAAGTTTTTTTTAATCAGCTTTACATAGCAATGACCATAGCAGTTTCTTATGAGTTAGGCTTCAAAAAATGTTTTACAATTGATAGAGACAGCGTGTAATGGTCTAGTATAGTCTAGTATAGTCCAGCTTTTCAGATTGTTTCATGGTGCGAAACAAAATTGACTCATTTACAAATTACACGTTGGGAAATGCAGTTTTAAGTTCATGATAAATGGAGAGAACTGAAGAGATTAAAAAAAAAAAAAAGGCAAATTATTCAAAATATCAAACTGGAACAACACAAAGTTTACAGATAATCACAGCCTGGTGTTTTAATCTTAAAATAGACAAAATATGTTCTTCATGAACAATATATCCTTTCTTTCAGGTGGGGTGTGGGGCAGGGTATAGGGACAAAAGACCCATGGGAAATAGAAGTTGTAAAAATGTAACTATTCCCCAGGGCAGGTCTAATATCTACTGTCACGCTGGCTCGAATCAAAAACCTTTAATGTCTCTAATGAGCTTTGTGTAAAGACATTAAATAGAAAAACCTCATTTTATTTTCGCTTATTAAACAGCCTACTCGCAGCAAACTTACTCAAAGGTTCAGCTGACATCGACGTCTTAAACACTACTCTTCCCATTCCGCTCCTCAACTCTTAGCGACAATATTAAAGTTTTCAAAAGGATCCCTTACCTTTTGTTCAATTTCCTGAAGCCGTCTCTTTGGTTTGGTAACAGAATGTCCTCCGAAGTGTAGCCATCCGGGTCAGTGCACCATATTGTTGAAGGAAAAACTCCAAAATCATATTGGGTTTGCTGTAGTGTGGTCTTCCTCGGATGAAAGTTCCATGTTGTAAGTCTGACATGCACGACGAGCGAAGGAGAAGAAAGCATTTTTACACAAAGAGGTGGGGAGAGAGTACGCAGAGTTACATTTGGTTTAATCTCACTGTTATAACAAAGCGCCGTCACAATCGCCCTGTTGAGATGTCATTGTTTCAAAAGGATGATCATGTGATGTGCAGTTAAGATTATGAGGGGCACCAGGTGAAGACCCCAGGGGCTTTTGATGGGGTCTGAAAGCAGGTGAGGCTCATTTCGTGCAATAGTTAAGAATAGAGTGGTCCCTCGTTTATTGTGGGGGTTATGTTTTAAAAATGACCAGAAAAAAAAAGCTTTATTTTTCAGAATTATTCAATATGTTTTAAGGCTGTACACACACTTTATACACTTTTCTCAGACAGGCATTAATATTTTCTCACATTTCTCTCTCGTTTAAAACACTCTCAAAGTTCAAACCTTCGTATATTATCTCCCTCTTCCTCGATGATGATCGATTTAAATGTGTTGTTCATGTGCCTCTGCTCCAGCTTTATCCGCAGAGGCGCCTCTCTGTGCACAGAAACACTTAAGCCCAAAGCGTTTCTGAGATTTGTCAGTGCATAGTGTTTCATCGACATTGTGGGTTTTGTCGGGGAGAAAACTTCAAACATACAGCACTTCAGAGTCACACTGCGATCGAACATTTATGTAAATTTGTCTGAACACATTCTGTACTGTACAGGAGACACGCCGCAGAGGAGACTGATGGACAATGGTCTACAGTCCCTCAGCCAATCAGGACGCAGAACACAATGCATGTTCATATACTGTACAAAAAAAAAATGTGGATAGAGATATTAACCATAAATCTGAGTCAAACAGCAAATTCCACCATAGAGTTCTGACCTGTCTCCAGCTCAGTTTTAAAGGTATTATGCAAAAATTGACTTTTAGACGCTTTGTAGCAGTTATGACGTCGTTCCTTCATCAAAAACAGGTCTGAAGAGGTTTTAAATGTCATTCATACCTGCTTGAGTAATCTCGAGATCTCTCCTGGGTCCTGTTCAAACCCTCCTTATGTTTAGCTATAAGATTCTGTTCAATGCTCCGCCCACAAGCCTACATCACCCACGCTCCGACACGGCCATTTTTCATCAATATATACAAAAAAGCAAGATGCAAAACAATACACTACAACTTCACAAACCTGATGCGATGTGCGGTAGTTTGATTAGCACGATGCACACTGATTGGAATGTGATAGCGCTCTGAAGGGGGAGTGACTTAGCGCAGAGAGCAAAGGGAAATAGAAACTTATTAAACATGTTAATACGTCGTTTTGGGGCGAATATAGCGTTTTCGAAACAATAAAAGGTAACATGTTGATCTAAATACGTTATGTGGTAGCAGTTAATACCCCATAGAAGTAAGAAAAGGTAAATGTAGATATTATAGTGTGGTTATGTCACGTGAACCTGACCTATCACTACATAGTATCGCAACCTCAGCGTTCACAGTTGAGACGTACATCAGGCTGTTTTGTACAAGTCAAAGTGGAATCCAGCCCTCCGTAGCCTCGTGTCAGAGCGAATTTGCAGCTACAGAGAGTCTGGCTAAGGGGGGCACGAGAATCTCTCTGTGTGATCTCCCCCTTCTCATCAGTGGATGCGGAGAGGAGCGTGTGTGTGTGGGCATGTGTGTACGTGTGTGTGTGTGTGTGTGTGTGTGTGTGTGTGTGTGTGGGAGGGAGCCATGCAAATGACTGGGGCATGAAGCATCTGATTGATTTGATCCACAGGAGCTGAAAAGACGAGCAGGCACATGAAATAATTAATGCGCTTATAAAAGGGGCTCGCTTTCCACAGAGGGTACAGTATGGAGTAGGGTTGTCAAAAGTATCGGAAATCAGATACAAATCGATACTGAAATTAGATGCTTATTTGAGCAAGTAGAGATACTAAAAAAGTGAAGAAATGACAACCTTTCCTGAACAGCTTTAGCATGATCTTGAGCTGTGTAAGAACAAGTATAAGACAAGTATACGCCCATGGACCACTATGAACCTACTGGACAACTGAGGAATTACACAGATATAAGGCCACATGGGAAAATAAAAGAAACTACTATGATTTAATGTTGAAAATCACATCCTAATGTCTAAAGAAAGCGTTGGTATTATCATTATTGTTGCATCGTATCAGTTTGATTCAAAATATTGCACTGATCTGATATTTTGTGTTTAGTTCAGAGTTGACACCTTTTGTCGCTCTTATAACTGTTTATGTGTCGTTAATGTAACTGCTTTAGTATGTGACACTCGGTTGCCATGCCGACAAGTTAAGGTTTTATTCGTCAGTCGTTGGTCTTGTTTTGTGACACTGGACCTAAGAGCTGAGACGGCTGTTGTTCTGCTCTTGTTTTGGCGTGGGTTACGGCCTAGTGTGCCCATGTGTTCATGAAATAAACAACCAGAAGAAATTTGGCGTGTTTCCTTGCAAAAACTAAACTAAAATTTCATAAACTAAAATATGGTTTTGTCCCATTACATAGAAGCAGCTCTTTGGGTCAAAATCAAACCGCTGTGTGCTATCTGCATCTAAGTATAGATCCTAATGATCGACCGAGAAGCAGGAAGTGCGTAATTTGCATGCTAGTTGTTGTTAGCTTAACTCCGCTTTGGTCTCTGGGACTCGTGAAATGCACTTACAAAATCGCTGAATTGATCTATAAACCATGTCATAAACAAACTTGGAGTTGTTTTGTTTCGTTCACACGTGTTTGAGTAACTCTTTTTTTTTTAATTTTTAGTCCGTCTACATCTCCAAAGCTCAAAATGCTCTGTTCCACCTTGTGATGTCATGCAGTGGTAGATTTCAAGTTAACAGCTACCTTTTACTTTTAGTTCAGTAGTGATGGATAATTCCAGGATTGAAATCATCCAAATGATTCTCGTGAAGGTGTATGAAGTTTAAAAACACAGTGGAGCACTTCCTGTATCACCACGTGACATCACAAGGTGGAACAGAGTGTTTTCAGTTTGAGAGAAGAACTCAGCCTAAATATGCAGGGTTTGTGTGTTAAACGTGTGAATGAAACAAAACACAACTCCAGACAAATTTGTGATGAGGAAACATTATAACATAGATCAGAAAATAGCGTAAAATGGGCCCTTTACACAGTTATAATGGTGCAGATGTGTCAAACTGCTGCACTGATGTTGAAAAAGAAGAACTTATCCAACAACCATAAACTTTCCCTGAGTTTTTTGAAGATCAGACAGCGCCTATGTGTCTCTAGGCAAATTATTAGTGAGCGAACATCTGTTTTTAGCTCGGAGCATTGTCCTAGTGCTGCACAGAGAGGTCTGTTTAGCTGTGCTCTTCTGGGGGATTTTGAGCAAACAAGAACCAGCATGATGGGATTATTTCGGCTTTGTTCATCACCTGTGTCCACTGCGGTCCAGAGCAGGGATGCAGTCCGATGGTCATGTGGAGGTGATATGCGCTACATGAGGTTATGCGGCTTTAACTGTATTGCGCTTATATCAAAATACACTTGAAGCCAGTATATAAACTTTTATTTTATGCTTCTAACTGCAATATTTGGCGTTTGCACTTTCCGTTACTTATGCAAATCTTCAAATTACACATTAAAACTAGCTAGCTCACTGTGTCCTAAAGCTAACAGCCACTTTTGGTAAAATCGGAAAACATAAAATACAACCTACTAGAAATTCTAATTAATTAAAATAAAGGCTACCCAATTATTTTTGTAAGTGGAATACAGTTGTCTCCTCACTATATCCTACCTTTTGCAGTCTTGCGGTTTCACAGACTTTTTTAGCGCAATTTTGCATGGTTTTTTTTACAGAGTATGAACGTGCATTGTGTTCTGCGTCCTGATTGGCTGAGGGACTGTAGACCATTGTCCATCAGTCTCCTCTGTGTCTCCTGTACAGTACAGAATGTGTTCAACCAAATTGACATAAATGTTCAATCGCAGTGTGACTCTTAAGTGCTGTATGTTTGCAAATTGTCTCCCCGATAAAACCGTCGATGAAATGTTCTGCACCTACGAAGGTTTGAACTTTGCGAGTGTTTAAACAAGAGAGAAATGTAAGAACGTGAATGCCTGTCTGAGAAAAGAGTATAAAGTGTGTGGTGAGGCGTTTTACATCCTTAAAACATATAATAATTGTAAAAAAATAAAGCGGACTACTTCACAGATTTTGCCTATTGCAGGTTATTTTTAAATGTAACCCCCACGATAAACAAGGGACCACTGTACTTCAGTTTGTGGTGGTGTTTTAATGTTTTTTATGGCTCAAATTTAGTATTAGCATTAGCATTGAGCCACAAACATGTCTCTTTCTAAACACAAGTGTCCTCTGGCGAACTATTCATTTTATTTGTGTAGAGTTTAACATGTCAGCTTCATGTCCACTGCCTGATCTTAAAATTTATTTTAGTGAGACTCTGCAAAAACAAGTAAAATTAGGCAGGAAGTAATGATGCCAACAGTGAGGTGCACAGAGCCTGTTAGGATCCTTGTAGTGTATAAAAGTGGAGGAAACCAGCGCCATGCCACCAACTTGTAATGTTTCACCAAATTAAAAGCAAATTCTCAAGAGTAACATGAATATCTACAGAAGAAAATGACTTCCTCACAATAATGTTCACACTCATGTTCTATCTTAAGATAATAAGGCAAATAATGACTTTCTCTTTCAGGTTTAAGGTTGTCAAAGAAAATAGTAATACAGATAAAAAAGTGACTCCGAAATGTGTGAAAAAGTTTTATTTGGAGAAAATTGGGCAACATTTTTTAACAAATGTGTCACTTCCAGAATGCACAAATTAATAGAGACTCAAAGTTCTGGCAATTTTTTTTTTCTGCTTTTAGCCGAGGGTGGCCAGATTTTCAAAATTAAAAACTGGGACACACTCGGGTTGGTAGGTTGGTATAAATAAAGTTTTAAAAAGAGTCCATTCTCGATTCATTTGTGTCAGTCATAATCTGAAGGACTTCTGTCGCTGTATTGTTTTGCCTTATGGGTCATTTTAAGCACAGTTTTCCGTATTTTAGCTAAACAAAAGCCAATATATCGCCCCGTTTACTGTTGGCAGGGGTCAAATTGGTCAAAAAAAAGGCAGATTTCTTGAATAAAACTGAGACAAGTCAATGGTTTTGTATAAATCTGCTGGGACAAGAGACATAGGGCCCAAAACTTGGACTATCCCGGGTAAAAAGGGGAGTCTGGTCAACCTATTTTAGTCCATATTAACAAAACTTCACATTTAAGCACTGGATTTTTTGTAAAACATTTTGTGGACCACTTTGCTCGAATTCTACGTTAATTCTGCTTAGTTGATTTGAGCCTCAGCCAAAAGTCCTCAAATCAGTACATTTCAAAGGAAGGATCGCTTGAACCTGAAGCAGAACCAGTCTGATGAAACAAATCCTCACAATGCATTTAAACCTCAAAGAAAGGACAATATTCAGACGTATTTCTAATTTCAGTTTTCACCGTCATCCTCAGCCTTGTTCAGTCACAACTACCAACCCAACTACTGGAATTTGCAAACCCTAAACACGAATAGACTACCCACAAAATGAAAGTACACTGCTATTAAAGGCCTAAGTTATCCTTCCATGCTCTAAAGTCCAAGTATAAACTGAAAAATACTGTGCACTGCGGACGTGTTGTGTGTGATTTACTGTTGGGAAGTGTGCGTATTATTTCTGCTACAAAACTGTAAATGACATTCACCAAGTGCAAAAGTTTACATGTCTCTGCTCCTATGGCCTGTTGAAATGTTATTGGAAATTAATGTTTGCCCTACTTCAGGACATTCTCACATGTCATTTAGATGGTGAAATGTCTGATGGACTTATAACAGCAGGTTAACCAGCGTTATCCTTTTTGTTTTGGACTTAAACACAATGTGACGGGGCCCGGTAATACACTTTTAATCTTGTTAGCTGTTTAACACATGAGCAAACATTTGAAATAATAGAATGTTATTACGGGACATAAGTCTAGATAAATGAAGATGCCAAGAAATAGTAAACTACATTAACTGCTGTGTTTGAAGGGTATCAAACACTACTTCTACAGCACTATGGAACTTTTTTGGTGGAGGTTACTGTTTGTCTTGCATGTTCCACAATGAGGTATTCAACTTTTTAGTTTTTTGAGCTCAGTTCAAAGGACAGAAGTTAGTGACTTGAATTGTGTGAAATTAGCAGTTTTGTTTTTTTTTCCTGCATCCACACCGACTGTGCAAGAAGTTAGCTAAGGTGCTAGCTATAAACTTCTGAGATAATACAGATTTTTTATACTAAACGTGGCAGAGGAAACACACAAAGGGGACATCCTGTCTCATCACCAACCAAAACCACCAAGCACAGCCACGGCGGCGTTTTTCCGCGACCTTTACGACACCGTTTTATCAGTGCAACACTTTGATTCTTTGTCCTGCTCACGGCTAAAGTTGGTCTACAGTCTGATGTAGATTAAAAAAATCCAAAGGGCGAAGTGACCAGCCAATTGACCTGTCTGTAATAGATCAGCTGGACAGAGGCAGATTGCTACGCTGGAGCTGCTCGGGGGAATTACCGAAATCTGCTGGATCTGACCAGAACTACTCAACTGCTCAACAGCTTCTGCCCACATCAGTTAAGCTGTTAAATCAGACTCTGACCGGACTTTCTATTACTTTTACTACAGCACCGAACTGTGGTGTCGCTTATTAAGTAACATATAAACAAATTTCAGGGAATAACCGTAGACTGTATAAAGAACTGGACTAAGTGAATGTGACGTCATCCATAGCGTTCAGCTTTTGTGAAATGAAATTTATTGAGGCCAGCAGTTATAGAGGCAAATTTGGAGCCGATTTCCATACTTGGAAGTCCACCCAAGAGTATCATAGCAACCAAACAGCCAATCTGCGTGAGCCTGATGAAGATAGCGCTTAGCATAGAGCAGGAGCTTAGCAACACTGTCAATCAAATCTGTTGTTAACGCTAGCAGGAGTGACCTCGGGGAAAGAAGGCACCTGATTTGTCCGCTATCAAGGTTCATATAACGGACACAATTACAAAATAAAATCCCAGGGTTATGTAGAGTGGGTTAATACAAAATGATGAGGCTCACTGTAGCGGTTACAGAGAGAGGGGTGACAATTTTCCAATGTAAAGTGAACTGGAGCGAGAGTCGATGGAGCCGAAAGCGCACCGATGAGCACTTCCTATTTACAATGTAGCAGCTAGCAGGTTAGTTACATCCATTTATATATATATATACAGTCTATGGGAATAATACAAGAACTAATGAGAGAATAACAGAATCAAACTGGACACTGGTCATATCACACAGTCGAGCTCGAACACAGTGCCAATATAGCATCTAGATGACTCATGTAGTCTTCTGATATAGGCACATTCCTTCTATATGTCCTTCCAAGTGACGCATTATAAAGGTTATTTAAACTCCTCATGTGGAACTTCTTCTGCATCCAGCATCCAGACCATCTCCAGCCTTGTCAATTATATAGGAAAAGAAAAGTATAAAATCTTACAACTGGAAAAAAGTTGTAGGAGTGATTTTGCTGTTTATCCTGTTTGGATTATTCTGGATTGTTCTATTGTGCTACCATAAGTGTCCATGTAAAACTTCTACAACTAATCTAATTTAATCTAATAGAAGGACTTGCTACTGTGAGGTAATGTGCTAACGACTCTGCCACCACTGCCACATTGTTTAGACTTTCTCTGCATTCATTCCAATCGGGCTTGATTCATCCCTGACCCACCTCCTGCCCCCAAACGACCAATACTAATCTCATATACATTTATAATATGACCAGAAGCTGTAAATGTATCCGCTGAAATGGCAAACTTTAATTATTGGACTACTCATCCTCCTCAGCAAATCCATAATGTGATCATTACCATCCAAAAGTTACACTGCTTAGATCATAACTGCAGCTTTGGAGCAGCACTCGGAAAGTCGGATGCATATGGAGCGTCGGTCAATAAAATCCATTTCAATTTCATGATATGGGGATCTACAAAAGTGCAAGGTCAGGTGTAAGGATGTCTATGCAAATAAAAGGGAAGGCATTCAAGGGAGACACGCCATGCCTTAGTCTAGCGTTTTAATATATAATGCTTTACTACACTGTGCAAGTATTCTATGTCCATTCATAACTTTAAGTGCGTATGATAGATTTTACTTGGCTTGGTGGGATAGTGCATGTGCTCAATATTTAGCATAGTTTTAAATTAGTTCTGTGGCAGTTTTGAAAGCGAAAAAAAGTTGCCAAGAAAGTAAAAGCAAGTAAAATCTGTCAACTGGACAAAATGTTGTAGGAGTGAAGACGTTTCGCTGCTCATCCAAGCTTCTTCAGTTCTGGTCAGACTGCTGTTGGACACTGTCTTATATCTAGCGAAGTACACTGAAACTGCCAATGAAGACCAAGCCATATCTGCAGCCATATTTACATAACAAAACCATTAAATTTATGAAAAAAGTCAATGGGAAGTAACATTATTTTGTTTGATGTAGTCCAATAAAACTTGGTATACATATTCTACATGTGACCCTGAGCAAAAAAGTCTATAGGTACCACACCCCACGAAGATCCCCAGGACTCTACAAAGATCCCCAGGACTCTGCAAAGATCCGCAGGACACTACAAAGATCTCCAGGACTCTACAAAGATTCGCAGGATCTAGAAAGATCCCCAGGACTCTAAAAAGATTCTCAGGACTCTACAAAGATCCCCAGGACTCTAGAAAGATCCTCAGGACTCTACAAAGATCCCCAGGACTCTACAAAGATCCCCAGGACTCTACAAAGATCCTCAGGAGTCTACAAAGATCCACAGGAGTCTACAAAGATCCCCAGGACTCTACAAAGATCCTCAGGACTCTACAAAGATCCCCAGGACGCTACAAAGATCACCAGGACTCTACAAAGATCCTCAGGACTCTACAATGATCCCCAGGACTCTACAAAGATCCCCAGGACTCTACAAAGATCCTCAGGACTCTACAAAGATCCCCAGGACGCTACAAAGATCACCAGGACTCTACAAAGATCCTCAGGACTCTACAATGATCCCCAGGTCTCTACAAAGATCCTCAGGACTCTAGAAAGATCACCAAGACTCTACACAGATCCCCAGGACTCTACAAAGATCACCAAGACTCTACAAAGATCACCAGGACTCTACAAAGATCCCCAGGACTCTAAAAAGATCCCCAGGACTCTACAAAGACCCGCAGGACTCTACAAAGACCCTCAGGACTCTACAAAGATCCCCAGGACTCTACAAAGATCCCCAGGACTCTACAAAGATCCTCAGGACTCTAGAAAGCTCCTCAGGACTCTAGAAAGATCCTCAGGACTCTACAAAGATCCCCAGGACTCTACAAAGATCCCCAGGACTCTACAAAGACCTGCAGGACTCTACAAAGATCCCCAGGACTCTACAAAGATCCTCAGGACTCTACAAAGATCCCCAGGACTCTAGAAAGATCCTCAGGACTCTACAAAGATCCCCAGGACTCTACAAATATCACCAGGACTCTACAAAGATCCCCAGGACCCCAGGACTCTACAAAGACCCCCAGGACTCTACAAAGATCCCCAGGACTCTACAAAGATCCGCAGGACTCTAGAAAGATCCCCAGGACTCTACAAAGATCCTCAGGACTCTACAAAGATCCCCAGGACTCTACAAAGATCCTCAGGACTCTACAAAGATCACCAGGACTCTACAAAGATCCCCAGGACTCTACAAAGATCCCCAGGACTCTACAAAGATCCCCAGGACTCTACAAAGATCCTCAGGACTCTACAAAGATCCTCAGGACTCTACAAAGATCCTCAGGACTCTACAAAGATCCCCAGGACTCTAGAAAGATCCTCAGGACTCTACAAAGATCCCCAGGACTCTACAAAGATCCCCAGGACTCTACAAAGATCCCCAGGAGTCTACAAAGATCCCCAGGACTCTACAAAGATCCTCAGGACTCTACAAAGATCCCCAGGACTCTACAAAGATCACCAGGACTCTACAAAGATCCTCAGAACTCTACAAATATCCCCATGACTCTACAAAGATCACCAGGACTCCTCAACCTTCTCTACAGAGCATCTACCATTGCAGTGTCCACAGGAGAGCTGCCTCCATCATCAAGGACCCTACCCACCCCCAGCATGGACTATTCACACTCCTGCCTTTTGGCCGGAGGTACAGAAGCGTGAAAAGCAGGACAACCAGACTCAATAACTCTTTCTCTCCAATGGGCCATCAGCAATAGCTCTCCCCTAGACATCGACTTACACCTGATTATATTTTTTATTTGCTCTCTTTATGTTATTATTCATCTATTTTATACCTAATTTTCTCTAAACTTTGGCACCCAGTGTGGTCAGCAAAGTAAGAATTTCATTGTATAGGGAAACAGGCTTCTTTCCTGTACATACGACAATAACGATTTGAATCTTTGTATCTTGAAACTCGATCTCTGACATGAAGGTGGCCATAGCACACTTTTAATGACCCGAAAACCGCTCCAGACGCTGCGGTGTCCAGGAAAAATAGACTCTGTGGATTCTTTACTCAGACCCTGACCAGGACCTGATCAGTGTGGCAGGGTGCAGAGGTCAGAGGTCAGTGTGGCAGGTTTCAGAGGTCACTGTGGCAGTCTTGTCGGATCCGTGTGAGTCCTGAACCACACCGCACTTGCAGTCAGTAACGAAGGCCGTCAGTGTCAGTAATGAAGGCAGTTTAAAGGTTCTAAAAAAAACAAACTAGTCTCATTATTTGCACAGTGAGATGTATTCTTGTGATATTTTTCATGTTCCTGAGAATCCATCTTGAGCCTCTTCTGCTGCAGCGTTTGAAGCACCAAAATAAATAAATAATGGAGAAACAGAAAGAAAAACATGCAGAGAGGAGCACTTTGTTCATCTGTGGATGGTGAAGATATGCCTTTCTGTCAACTAGATTTAGCAAAAGTTACATTTCTCTGTTTTGTCTCAGCCCAATCAGCTTCAAGTCCTCAAGAATGTCTCGCCCAATAAGATATAAATATGGAACAAGAGAGATCAACACCATCGTAACCTATAGTTAAGAATGTCCAGTTCAAGCAGACATGTGTGTAGAATGTGTAGAGTGTAGAATTCTACTCAAGAACTAACAGGGAGATGGATGTTTTCATTGTAGTTTTCCCTTTAAACCTTTGATAACTGGGCTTTTTTTTTTTTTTTTTTTTTTTTTTTGCACAAATACTGTATCTAAAGAGGAGGCCCCCGGGAAGACTCAGGGCACGCTGGAGGGACTATGTCTCTCGGCTGGCCTCGGAACACCTTGGGGTCCCACTGGAGGAGCTGGAGGAGGTGTCTGGGGTGAGGGAAGTCTGGGAGTCCCTGCTTGAGCGTAAGAAAATGAATGGATGGATACTGTATCTAATGCCCATGTTCTACCAAACTAATAAATTATTCTTTTTTTTTATAGGAGTGAAGTAAATCAAATAATTAGCAATGATTTTGTTCGTACTGTGTATTAAAACACAAACATTTAATTCTGCATAAAATATAGACCAGTGCAGTGCTTTTAGTGTGTTATTAGGACCACAAACACACCATTATATGTCCATTTAAACCCTTTCACTAATGAATTTTATGGCCCTGTTTTTGTATTATTTCCAATCAGAATTTTACTCCTCTCTCAAGATGGCTGCCGCATTTAGATGGGCGCCGCATTTGCCACAGCAACAGAACATTCTATTTAGGCCTTATAATATATCATCGGTCACGCCCTTCCCCAGACTCTTTCAGCAAGAGCAATCCCTGATGGATAATGTGTAGAACTCAAACAGAGCGCCACACACCTCAGTCTGGCTCCTGATACGTTACCTCTAAATGTTTGAGTGATTCATTATATTCTGGTTTCGTCGTCCAGAGTCCATTAATGTCATCCATTCTAGGTGTCATTAGGTGGTAATCCAGAGCGTTCTTAGAAATCAGGCCACAATAAAGAGCCTGGAAACCATTTTTTGTACATGTATTAGGGCAAATTTTGTCTTGCCCCTGTACAGATGTATTGCATAAGCAGCTCTTGAGGTCAAATTAAGACCTCTGTTGTATATCTGGGTATCAGATGACATAATGGCCAATAATACTTAAAGCAGATGGGGAGCAGCTAAAATCGGTAGTGTTCAAATTAATATTTTTCTTGTAATACAGCAAGTTCTAGAGCGGACATGGGCAAACTACGGCCCGGGGGCCACACACGGACCTTTGGGTTTATTAATCCGGCCCGCCAAATGTGACCAAATTATATTAAAATAGATGAGGGTAAACCATGTTCAATTTACCTTTTCAACAAGTTGTTTTGGCACTTGATAAAACTGAATGTGAGTTTTTTCTGCTGTGTTTATTTAACTGAAATGTAATAAATTCATTATAAATTTTATGCATTTGGAAAACAATTTGTACAATGAGCCTTGCATATTCATGCTTTGCTACATGTTACAGGCCAAATCTCTAATGTAATATATACATATATATATATATACCTGGTCCAGCCCCTCTCAATTTTTAGAACCGATTGTGGTCTGTGTGTGAAAAACTTTGCCCACCCCTGAGATAGAGACTAAAAGAAATGATCAGGTTCAGCATTTATGAATTTACCTTTTGGATATTTCATTACGTATAGGAAAGTACAGTAGGTAATTAATAGGGAAATCTGGCTCTTAGTACGACATCATCACATTGTAGAATCTGAAAACCACCATTTGTCTGAAAATTAAGAAGTTCTGTGCTAGGATGCTCACTGTTACTAACTTTATTGCCGCAGTAAACTCCGCTCTGGTCTTTGAAAGTTGTGAAAAATGCTCATAAAATCATCACCGTGAAGTTTTAGGATGCTCAGAATGCATAATGTATGTGAGGAATACCTATAAACGAGTTCTGCTTTTCACGTTTTTAAGAAAAGCAAGAGAAAATCCAGTACAGCACCACCAAGGCTAAATGTGAAGTAGAATTACAGTGAAATGATCAGAACGATATGAGTCAACCTGTTTGTGGATGATGATGTAAGCTCTCAAACGTCAATACTACTTAAAATATTGTAAATAAAAAAATGCATTGAAGGGTAATAAGACAATTTCATGCTTAAAAAGGTTAAACTCGTCTTGGGCAGCGGTGTAACCTTGACCACCTAAAGATAAGGCATTATCAGGCTCTTGTTCAGCGTTCCACCTCTTTTTTCCCCAGATCCAATTTATTTCTCTCTAGCGCCGGTGCCTCTGAAACCCCCTCCTCCTCTCCATTTTTCACTCCCTCGTCTCCCTCATAAAAAAGTCAGCTCTCAGCCCACAGGCGCTCTCACACTGTCTCTTTCAGATGTGTTCAACTTTTACTATCAGGGAGCCTCGGAAACGATTAAGTTTTCAGGTAAAAACCCCTGCAGAGGTACGGTGAGTCCAATGTAATTCAAATGGTTATTCTACGCCCTTTTTGTCCACTCAGTCAGCTTATGATTTCAGTTGTAAAGGAAGGTAAGATTAAGTCAACAAGACAAAGTCAAAACCATAGACTGTATATATAAATGCACATATGTATCCGGTTCATATATATGTATAATTACACAAAATGGTGCTTTTGTTTATTGCAGTTTTGTTCGTAGCTGGTGTTTAGTTTTATGTGCAGTCTTGGTCCTCCAGCCTCTTCTTCTGTGTTTTTCTTTCGTGTGTCTTCGCCTTGCCCCTGGTATAAATTCGGGGTTTGACTCCCGCCTCTTCCCTTTGCGAATCAGTATTGCGAAAAAGGTCAGTCGTCTATTGGTATCCATAATGTTAAAGTGTCCTCTTGTAATTGTAATGTAATCTTTGCATCTGTGGATATATTTTATTTGTATTTAAGTTAATATTTAGCTCATTTGTTGTTCTGTTGTTTTCGTTTATTTATGTGGGCAAGTGTGGGGCGATGCTAACTTTGTCATGTCATTGTCTTGATCGACCAAACTGAGGCACATGTTCATACAGTTTTATATTTTTGTGAAACAGATTAAAGGTGACTGCCTCCAAAAGTTCCCGCTGTGTCTCGTGGCTCCTTAGCACCTCACAAAACAACACAACGCAGAAGTCCACCGGTTACACACAGCTAACCCGCGAGCCGCCATGTTCCAAACAGGAAGTGATCATGGTCATGCTTCCGGCTGCATCGATTCTGGCTCCAACTCACTTTATATTGAAAAACTGTCACCCTTCTCTCTGTAACTGCTGCAGTGAACCTCGTTATGATGCTCTTAAAATGTTTCGTATTGACTTGCTCTACATAATTCTGTTGTTTTTATTTCGCTATTGTGTCTGTAACTCAAGAAACGAACATTAATAACAGACGAATCAGGCGCCTTCTTTCCCTGACGTCCCTCCTGCTAGCGTTAGCAACAAGTTGGATTGACTAAACTAAACATCCGCTCTGTGCTTAGACAACGGTGCGGGCAGGAATGGACCTTCATCAGCCTCGCTCTGGATTGGCTCTTTGGTTGCTATGATACGCTCGGTCAAAATTCCAAATAGGGACCTCGGCTCCAAATTCACCCCTGTACCCGCTAGTCTCGACGAGCTCCTTTTGACTGGACGCTATGGGTGACGTCACACTCACTTAGTCCACTTCTTTATACAGTCTGTGGTTAAAATGTTTTCCCTCGGATCCAGAATAAACACTTCTTGAATACTCTGCGTCTGGTCACCGCTGAATCTCCCCGTTTTCAGACAGGTGTGATTGACGGGTGCTCTCCCTCCTCATCAAAACAAATATGGCTGTTTACGATGGAAAAAGATTGGAAGAAATATCACACGGGATTGAAAAACATGACGGGTTTCTGCAGAATCAATGAGCGGAGCGATGAACTGTTTATCTGAGGTGAGTGAGGTGTAATTTTGTTTGTAAATGATGTGTGACCAACGATTGCCGGGGAAGTTTGAAATACGTCTCTAAAGGGAACTGTTAAAGGTGCAGTATATGTACGCTTTCTGGTGGAGGGTCTGTCACTGCTGCGTCCTGTTCTCGACATGAACATCACTGGTAGAGCGTTCAGATCCACTGACCCACAAGTGATTCCAGCTCCCACAGATGAATGCCGTTGTGGTGTCCTTGAGCAAAACACTCAGCTCTCCTCGCCCCCAGTGTCTGCATACGCTGGTGTGTGAATGGGTGTGTGGTTTCTTGGTGTAAAGCGTGTTGAATGCCTTAAAGGTGGTAAAGCGGTATACATATAAAAATGACCGGGCCCGTTTGTCTCCATGGAGATATTACTGCTTTGCCTGGAATATTCCACAGCATGATATTAAACCTATTCATCTCCATGGACACAAACTGGTGCCACTTGGCCAATTTACAGGTCAGATCTATAGAGAGGTGACAGCATGTTTCTCAATATGTTCTTTAGCAACAAAAACACCTGTGATTTCATCAATGGAAGATGTAAGTTTAATGCTGTATTGTGAAATATTACAGGCAAAACAGTTACATCACCATGGAGAAAAAGTCCAAAGTACAAAAACTCCACACTTGTTTGCAGTAACAAGTACTGTCTGTGTGATCCCTCAGTCGTCCAGGTACGAGTAAAAGAAAGATTAAATTCTGGACAAAAGTTTTAGAGTAAAGACGTTTTGTTGCTCATCCAAACTTTTGTCCAGTGACCGATTTAAACTTTTCTTTTGCAGTGAGAAAGTTTATTTTTGTCAAGTCCATCCGAAAGAGTGTCCTGCCTCGGTAATGTGAGTTTTAAAAGTGTGCTCTTTGATCAGTGCAGTGAGTGTCCCCCCACATTAGAGGATGTACCAACTAGCAGAACTAAGTAGATTTTTACCTCATTAAATGTCTTTGTAAGTCCCTGTATTTTCAGGTTGTTTAAAGACATCTCTCCTGCTGTCTCTGTGCGGACAACCAACCATGCAACACGACCCGAACATATATGTTTGGCAACGTTGTATGTTTCTGTGTATGAGTTGCCTTTATTTCAATAAAAAAGAAAAAAGAGAAAGAAAAGAGAAAGCTTTTGAGTCTGGTCCCTGACAGTGTATTCGCACGAGGGAAAGTTGCTTAGTTCTCCTTTAAGAGACTATATTTGTCAGGAAAGACAATCTATCTATGAATATGAATCGGAGCCTAAAAGACAGCAAGTCATCATTTACATCTGCATCCAAAAAATAAAACAATTATGCAAGCCAGGGTATGAGACTGAAACTCCTTACTGTTTATTTTGTCTTTAGTGTTTTTGTGGCATAGTTGGATATATGGCAAATAAACTTTATCTGTATAGCACAATTCGCGCAAAAAGTAATTTAAAGTTCTTTGCAGAATAAGAAAGACATTAAAATCACAATACAACAAATCAAAACATAAATGATCACCATAAAATGAACATTAAAAGAAAAGAGAGCAGAATAAAACCTTTCAGTCATATGCACAGCTAAAGAGAACCATTTGGAGCCTGGACTTAAACATTGTCAAAGTAAAGGCCTGTCTCACATCTTCAGGAAGAAGATGTCCTGCCTCTGAGCACCGGCAGAAGGTTGGGACTAAACCAGAACTAAACCAGGGCTACGTCAGGACAAAAGCAAAGATATATGTTGGTGCTAGGCCACGGAGAGACGTGTGCACAAGCAGTAAAGTCTATATTCTCTGAGCCATATGGTACGGTCATGGATCTTAACACTTAAATAATGATTGGTTCAACATTTCTGGTTTTATGCAATTGCTTTTATGTTTTTCTGCTATTTTATACTGATGTCCAAATTGCCAGTGAGTGTAAAATGCTCTAAAAATGCCCCATCGCCCTCAAAACAGTGGACAGGGTTTTCATTAGACTGGTCAAAAAGAACAACCATTACCTCAGATTAAACACAGTACCTGATAATAAATAAACCACCCTCAAATAAACAGTACAAGATGCCAACATTAGATGCTTGTTAAAAGTAAATATGTTATTTTATAGCTCCTGGTAACCATCCTGCATGAATATGTATGTGTCAAAATCAAATAGTACATGGTAAATTTTCACATTTTTATATAGCGCTTTTCCACCTTCAAGGCACTCAAAGTACTTTAGATCAAGGAACCCATTCACACCCATTCACACACACATTCATACAAGTGGATTAAGTGTCCTGCCCAAGAACACAACGGCAGCAATCATCTGTGGGAGCGAGAATCACACCGCCAACCTGTGAGTCAATGGATAAACACTCATTAATCCAAGTAATCAAACCCAGCGTGACCCCGCAGAACCAGAATACAGACTGCGTGCTTACAGTCTGGAAGTCTTCAACCTGTGATAAAACTGACGCTCCCTGACGTGTTGAAGTGAATAATCATCTGGGAAAGGTCACCTGCCCCCATACCTGCATACTGCCACATTCCAGCGCAGTCCAGTACGTGATGCAGCTGAAATACCAGCACAAGCACAAGACCAGAGCCAAATGTCAGCCGCTCGTTAGCATGGTCCCCTTGACGATCCTGTACGCACGTGACATATATCAAATAGGTCATAACAAAACCATTAGCATAGCGGCTGTCAAACTTTTCAGCTAAAGTGCAACTCTGTGAAAGAAACGCTATTTAGGACGACCAGGACTAGGTTTGTCACAAATCACATACTTAATCCACACGGAAACTAGTGTCGAAACTACTCATTTAAAGTGACAATTTTGATGATTCTGTAATTTTGACTTAATTCGTTTGACTTAATCTGTTGTGAATATGAATTATAGTTTTACACCAATCAAGCAGTTTGTGAAGAAAAGTTGAAAAATATATTGAAAATTACAGGTTCTGTTTAGAGACTTGTCTATCGATCACATCACACTGAGGAGAATTCTGTCCCGAGTCTGAAACTATTTACATGCAACAAACTCAAGATTTTAGGCATAATTTAAACATAATAAATGTGTTTTCTTATAATAGGCTCTATGCACAGCAGCAACAGCGGACAGCATAAAATAAACAACCTATTAAAATTCCAGTTAAGACTACCCAATTATTTTTATATGTCGAATACTTCAGTTTGTGGTGTTTTAATATTTATTATGCCTCAAAATTAGCATAAGTGTTAATATTGAGCCACAAACATGTCTCGTTCTAAACACAAGCGTCCCCCGGTGAAGTATTCATTTTATTTGTGTAGTTTTTAACATGTTGTCAGTGATATCCACCCTCAGCTCCCAGTCCACTGCCTGATCATTAAATATTTATTCATTTTAGTGTGACTCGCCAAAAATCTCATTTACAATTGGACAGGAAGTAGTGATGCTAACAGTGAGGTTGGGGGGCGCTGTTGTGCACAGAGCCTACTTGACTATTTGAGTCAATGAGTTTTTTGGCCTGCTTACAGCACGGATGCTGGATGACATTATGAAAGGCCATAGCACAATGTCATGATTTGCAACCAGGAAGTAAAATTTGAAACCTAAAAAACAGGCGAAAAAAGTTTTTGTAAAGTCTAAATATATTGATCTTAATTGTGTTCTAGTAAGGTGAGTATTTCACCCTGTCATAGGCACATCAAGCAAGTATGGATACTGAAAAGAATCACATAATTGGATAAAATTTGACCTTTCCTGAAAAGTTTCTGAAAACCTTGAGTTTTACCAAGACCATATATTATAATAAAAAGATACTATTTTTTTGTGACGGCATAATCCCTCTTTCGTCCAGGAGGGGTTCAGTATCAAGACAGTTTCAACGTTGGTCATCTGGACACTGTTTTTGAGATCAAGATGTTTCATCTCCCATCCAGAAGACATTTTATATTTGATGGAACTGTCTTGAAACACTGGACTGATCAAATCAGGTTAGGATGAATACTCAGTGTTTGAAGCCAGTACCATCTAATTGAAAATGGCGTCTGGTTGGAGCCAAAACGTCTTGATCCAGGTGACCACCATTGAAACTATGTCTATAAAAAACTTTTAAACTCTCATTTGGGTCAAATGCACTGAAATTGCTATTGAGTATTGAGTCAGACAGCACTAACCAGAACTAAACCAGGTCTAACCTGAGACAAACAGGCCTTGATGAATTACATCCAACCAAAGTATTCACAAACACTGCACTTTACTATAAAAGCCCCATATTGCACCAAAACACTTAAAAGAAACTTGTTCTCATACAAAAACATATCTGGAGCCGCATTTTATCATTTCCCTGTATCATGTTTGAGTATTCCTAAATATTCAGCTTGTTCAAATTGCCCTGTTTCAGCAGCTCAAGTCAAAAGATTCTGCTCCTTCAGAGAACTTCACCGCGTCAGTTTTGATCTGCTCAGTGCTGCGCTGCTTCCACTATGTAAAGTATGTCTTCCTTACAGCTAGCAACTGTTGTTTTTTTTAGCCTTTTTTAACTGCCTCCTTGTTCTCTGGGGGCTTAGTATTTTTGTATCTGCTTGTGAACTTAGCAGGTGAAGTGAAGCAGGCACCTGACGGTAGATGGCGGAAGCGAAATTGCAGAAAGGAGGAGAGAGAGTGCATTTACAGAAGACTTTTGGTGCTTTTGGTTGATCTAAATCATCTTCCGTCTTCATTTGTACCAAAATGACTAAGCGACACTGCCGAATCCTGTATATATCACAGATTAAGAAGATAAAATTGGAGAATGAAGTAAGTAGAGAGCAGTGGGCGTGTACCTGTGGTGGTGAAAATGGGAGTTGATCGGAGCAATGACGTCTTGAATACAGAAGAATAAAGATGGTAAATAATTGTGTTTTTAGATAGCGGTTTTCCACCTTCAAGACACTTTATACCAAGGAAAGTGTATAGAGACACTCCAGGTGGATTAAGTGTCTTGCCCAAGAGCATACCAACAGCATTCATTTGTGGGAACTAGCATCACACTGCCAACCTGTTGGTGAGTGGATCTGACCAGTCTACCAATGACGTTTACATCGAGAACAGGATTTGAACCGCCAACCTTCAGATCAGTGGACTTACGCTCCACCGACTGAGCTACTGTCGCCTGAGGGTTCTCAAACGTGCATGAATCACGCCAAATACAGCTTTGAGAGAAGGGGAAACAACGATGACATGGATAAGAGCTAAAAAAAAATCGATTTTTCATTGGTCCGCTTTACATGAAGAATGGCTGACAATGACAGAAGGTAGGAGGCACGGTTTGTTTTTAAGTTTATTGGTTCTATTATTCAAACTAGTCCTTCCTTCTGCCACTCCACCAACGATGTTTACGCCGAGAGCCGGATTTGAACCGCCAACCTTCAGATCAGTGGATAAAAGCTCTATCAACTGAGCTGCTGTCGCCTGAGTTCTTAAACATGCAAGAATCACGCTAAACGAGAAGAGGAAACAACAATGACATGGTTAACAGCTCTAAAAAGTCGATTTTTCATAGGTCCGCTTTAAGGTAGAAAGTTTATTGGTTTTTAAGTTTACTGGTTCTGTTATTCAAACTAGTTCTTCCTTCTGCCACTGAACCACCAACCTTCAGATCAGTGGACAAACGCTCTACCGAATGAGCTACTGTCACGGATCTGATCTCTCTACCAACGATGTTTATGACGAGAGCAGGATTTGAACCACCAACCTTCAGATCAGTGGACAAACACGCTACCGACTGAGTTTCTGTCGCCCGAACGTGCAAGAATGAAGGTAAATACAGCTTTGAGAGGGTCAACGAAAAGGGAAAAGGAGGACGACATGGTTAACGGCTCTAAAAAGTCGATTTTTCATAGGTCCGCTTTCAAGAAACAGGCTGTGATTGGCTGACAATGACAGACAGATGACAGAAGGTAGAAGGCTTGGTTTCCTTTTTAAGTTTATTGGTTCTGTTATTCAAACTAGTCCTTCCTTCTGCAGGCAGCTGATAAAGCCTACACCGCTGAACACCCTTTGCTTTTTTTTTTAAAGGTTTGTGCTTTTAGAAGTTCAGCCGTGTGATCACTAGCTCTCTGCGCGGCCTCATAAAACAAACCGAGAGTTTAAGACAACAGTAGTAGAACGCTGATAACGCGACGCTTAATTAAACTCTACATAGTTTCAAAACTTCTGCGCGGTTTTCAGAAGATGCAACCAGGCGACGGGTTTTACAAATAAAATAAAGAATATGACTGACAGATTGCTCACAAAAGTATCGCAAACACAAGTTAAAATGCCTCAAATTCCTAAATCCAATTGCGTATTCTATTGTTATTCAAATACAAAGCAGAGATAGTATTCTTCCGGCTCTATCGGTTATCACTGGCGTGCATTCAACATCTTGAATATAAGACGTACTGAATAAACGGCTTAGTTTTCTTTGTATGCCGGATTGGTTCTGCAGGATTTTGGTATTGTGTGTTTAAAGAATAGAGAATTTAATTATGTTTCCAGCAATACAGTGAACCTCAAATACTGTCAGTAGTGTTGATAAGGAGAAAAGTGTTACGCTGTTATTGTTCAGTAAATAAAGGAAATAATTCTGCTGGCATGAGTAAGAGCACGGGGAGGGTGCACAGCTGACTAAATATTGAAGAAGTAGTTATAATAATAATTGATTGTACTTGTAGTAATCCAAGTGCTGGGAAAGTGGAGGGATTGTTTTTGGAAGGGTTTGTCATTAGGGTAAAACATCGGAGTTTGGGTGTTCTTGTGATGTCATAGTTTGTACAGTAATTTGAAGCTGAAATGTTGGTTGTAAAGGCAAAGAAGATGGATTTTTACAGTGAAAAATTGTGGTGAATGGTCAATTTTTTTTATATATAGCGCTTTTCCACCTTCAAGGAGCACAAAGGGCTTTACTTCAAGGAACCGCTCACACATTCACACACACATATGCATACACCGATGTACGATGTTAAGTGTTAAATTCATGTTATTATTCCATGTGCTAATTGAATACAGTGATTCATGCCACTGTCTCTTAGTGAAAAATCGCACTTGCAAGTATGAAACCCAGTGGTATGATGAACTTTATGCGTATTATAATTCTTGTCTTAGCAAACCAGTGAATATGGATCAGTGTGTGGATGCAAAACAACTTTCTCCAGCTAAACTCAGACAAGACCGAAGTCGTAGTCTTTGGTCCACAGAAACTTATGACTGAAAGGTTTTTATTCTGCACTCTTCTGTTGCCTTGCCAAATGAACCAAGATGTACTGCTCTGCTCTTCCTGTTCAGTGCATCTGCGTTCTGAGCCCACTTTGCTAAACTCATTCTGCT
This sequence comes from Periophthalmus modestus, assembly GCA_019594935.1. Lineage (NCBI taxonomy): Eukaryota > Metazoa > Chordata > Actinopteri > Gobiiformes > Gobiidae > Periophthalmus > Periophthalmus modestus. Next base: position 26,994,147 of record JAIEZT010001373.1, on the reverse strand, counting down.
GGACAGTGTTCATTGATAAATCTAACAGTACTTTGTCAGCGTGCCATGCAGTGCAGTCGTCTTTCACTGGCAGCACTATGAACCTGGCTTTAGCGCTGCAGTAATGATCCCATCACCATTGTCCCAGCTGTGGATCTAGTGGGCGATAAGATCAACTGAGTGCTCTACTGTCCTCTGTCCTATTCTGGTGATGGCTGGCCACTTAAAAAAGACTGTTCTCCAAGCCAAGTATCTGTGCTCTGACCTAAAGCACATCCATATACAGTGCCTTTAAAAACACTGGTATTCTCTGAGTAGGAAAGATTATGTTGTAGTTTTGGAGGCTCTGACCACAAGACCAAACTATCTTCTGAAGCTTGCGATTGTTTTTTTTTGGTGATGGGTTTTTATGTCTTCCCTTAGCTTCTCAAGTTTGCTATGGCCCTGATGTTTTTTATTATTATTCTTTTTTTATTCATATTCACCCTTTTTGTTGATAAGGCCATGTGCATGCAACATTTGACAAACTTGGCAATGGGCATAGCGACATGGTGAGATGTGACTTGGCAACCCATTTTGTTACTTAGGTAAAAGTACAGATGACACTGGAGCACAAAAAAAAAAAAAGAAAAAAACTCAAGTAAAAGGAAAACTAAATGTCACAGGAAAAAATCTTAAGTAAAAGTATTAAAGTACCTGTACTTAAAGAGTAATAAGGTTTTCACGCAGATTCTGAGACCAAATAAAGCTTCAAATGTAGTGATTTTGATAAAGAATTGTGCTGAATTTTGTTCAACAGAAACAATTCAAATGATTTTTCCTTCTAGCTATTTTTCTTAGCTTTTATTTGCTCAGACTACGAACGTGTTACAAATAAACCCTGAGCCTTTTTAGCGGGTCTCAGACAATAACAAAAAATGCTTTTACTTTAGAGTCCTGTTCAAAAACGTCTTGGAAAGTACAGATACCTGCTCTCAAATGTAGGGAAGTAAAAGTAAAAAGTATCCACTTTAAAATCTACTTAAGTAAAGTGCAGATACCTAAACATACAGTACTTTACTACATTTACTTTGTTAGTTTGTCCACTGCTCCCTACAAACGTTTAGCAGACTACAGCACTAACCCTGCCCCATAGTATGCAGCGCAAAAACACTGCAGAAACACCCATTTGCTCCGTCACAGAATGAGATATTCTTTCGCCAGTGTAAAAGTAGTGCCTTAATAAGTGACTTTGGAGGTATAAATGTCCACTCATGCAGTCCCAGGTCTACACTACAGCCTAGATTCCTCTATAATTAGACCACCATATCTATAAATCTGAATATACCACCTTTGCAACCCGTGTTCGCCTCTTGCTGTCCAACTTCCTTTTAACCACACTTTTTACAGTATACATGCTCAGTAAATAAGAAGATAACAAGCATGACCAATGGTTTGAAGCAGAGGCCTGGCTCCTGCGTGCCGATCCCTGGGGCGCTGATTACTGGATCTATATGGCTTTGTAGCGGCCTGGACTCTGGAGGGCTGTTCGGGAGAGGAAGAATTTATGAGGATGAGGGAGGTTGGCTAATGCGTAAGGTAGGAAAAAACACAGTAGAGAGAGAGCTTTGGTGGAAACGAGCCCACATCATAGCAAATCGATTTCCCCAAATGTTTCGCAGCCATTGTTTTTCTCAGGGTGTAATGGATGATTTTTTTTTTTTTAAACAAAAAACGTAGACCCTAAAACCATCGCATAGTGCATCTTACAGCTTACATCGGTAAATATGTCTTATTATAAAATGCAAGACAAAGATACAAATTGCAACTCTTTTCGTGGGAGCTTGCCACCATGGAGATGTTTGTGCTTTGTCTGGAATGTTCCACAGTATGGCATTCAGCTTACAGTGATTCAATTCGCTCTGTGCCATAGACTGTATAAAGAAGTGGACCAAGGGGCTGTGACGTCACCCATAGCGTTCGGCTCATCGAGAACAATTATAGGGGCGAATTTGGACCCGAGTTCCACAATTGGAATTCCGACCGTGACTTTCATTGCGACGAAGAGCCAATCCGGAGTGAGATTGTTGAAGGTAATACCCTTCCCGGCCTCACCACTGGTTTAGCAGGGAGCGGGCGCTTAGCAACGTTGTCAAACCTGTTGCTAACGCTAGCGAGAGCAACCACGGGAAAGAGGACGCCTGATTTGTCTGTTATTAATGTTCATATCTTCAATCAAGGACAAAATAGTGAAATAAAAACTGAATAATGATGCCCCCTGCAGCAGTTACAGAGAGAGGGGCACCAATTTTTTTCATGTAAAGTGAACTGGAGCCAATGGAGACGGAAGCCCGCCCATGATCACTTCCTCTTTGGAATTTAGCAGCTTGCGACTTAGCGATATCCATATATATATACAGTCTATGCTCTGGGCACAACAGCGCAGTGGCTACTTCTGATCCTCCTGCTTGTCACTTTGCTAATATTTCAGTTTTATATCATGGTGAGAATTCTTACTAATTGCTGTGTATTACGTCTATATAATCGCACAGGTAGTCCAGCAACAGTTAATTACAGTTATATACAAACATTACTATGCAAGGGTCATCATCACAGCAACAGGCGAACAGAAGAGCTCCTGGGGGACTAGCTTCAACTAAAACAGAAACAGTCTTTAAAGGTCCTATATTACACTGAATTGACTCTTGTGAGCTTTAAGTCATGTTAGAATGTTGTTACCTCCTCAAAAACATACCTAGAGTTGTCTTTTGGTTCATTCACACATGTTTAACACTTTATTATTAGTCTGTTCATATCTCCAAAGCTCAAAATGCTCTGTTCCACCTCGTGATGTCATAAAGTGGTAGTTCATTAGAGATTCGGCAATTCCAGGGCTGAAATTATCCAAATGATTCTAGTGAAGTTGTATGGAGGTCTTCTTATACTTCTTATATTATCACATGACATCACAAGGTGGAACAGAGTGTTTCCCATTTGAGGGAAGAGCTCAGCCTAAATATACAGTGTCTGTGTGTGAAACATGTGAGAATGAAACAAAACCCTAACACTGAGTTGATTCCTTAAAACATTAACCCTCCCAGAGTTAGACTGGTCTATCTGTTTCTGTTTATATCAATTTGAGCAAAATGTTCTTACCCCAGTGCATTTTTTTGTATTAGCAGCTACTGCAAAATAAGTCGGCTGTGTACCGCTCCTTCTAATTATAAAGTTTATTGTAATAATCCAAAAGTACACATTTAGACTGCTAGTTGTTATTAGCATCACCGTGACAGCAGACTCTCCTCTGGCGTCTGAAAGTTGTGAAATAAGCGGAGAATAATTAGGATGCTCTGAATGCATAAGGTAAGTGAGGAATAACTTTAGACAGGGGCGTTGGACTGGGGGGGGGTCAAAGGTATTGTTCACTTAGGGCCCAATGCAGTGGGGGGCCCCTTAGAAAGTATGTGTGTGTGGGCATTTTTCATTAGACGATATGTAATAAGAGCCCAGGGGATTTCTACCCAAAATTTGGTCCCTATACCCCCAATTTTTAGCCCACTGCAAATCATTTACAATAAGATAGTTCTCTTTTTTTATGATTTAAGACAGGAAAAATCAGGTACAGCGCCTTAACTTTTTGAATTTTTATATCCATAGACATCAGAGTTTTTGTTAAAATGCTTGCGGTCTCTTTTTTGCGAAGTGAATTAACTTCTTAATTTCTGGCACTTTATTGAATACATAGAGTTGGCTAGCATGCACACAACAACTTAAAGAGAGCCAAAAAAACTTGTTAGCTGCAGAATTACTGTGCGATGCTTTCAAACCGTAGCGCACGGCCAGAAAAAAAACAATACAATTTCATTTTGTGAAGCATTTAAAAGAGTTATGTGGCCCGAATCATCACCTTCTGTCGGTGAGATATGAGGATTGCGTTTTCAACAGTTACAACCATTAGTAGTAAGTGGTTTAGCTAAGTGCCCATATGGCTAATGTAGTGTTAAAAGGGTAGTGAATGTGGACATTACAAAGAGACACGTAAAGGACCCAGTACATATAGTTTAGCTCCTAAGCAAAGAGGAAAAACGTAGTCTGCAACATATGTTCTGCTGGTTTTGTCACATAAATGAAAACTTCGGCAGGTCGTTGTTGGAATAGAATCTGATACGAAAACAGATTTAGATACCATGTCGATAATAAAAACACT
>JAIEZT010001373.1:26851065-26989882 GCA_019594935.1 Periophthalmus modestus | reverse complement strand
TGTTTGACACTGCCTTATATCGATCTGAGTAAAGAGCTAACTACACTGAAACTGCCATGATACCAAGCCATATCTGCAGCCTATTTACATAACAAAACCATTAAATTTAGAAAAAGTCCTGTGAAGTAAAATTATTTTGTGTGATGGACTTCCAATACAACATATTCCTATACTGGGACCTGAGCAAAAAATCTATAGGTACCACAGCCCCACGAAGATCCCCAGGATCTACAAAGATCCCAGGACTCGACAAAGATCAACCGAGACACTACAAATCCCATGACGTCCGACAAGATCCCCAGGACCTACAAAGATCACCGGGCCACAACAAAGATCCTCATGACTCTACAAAGCTCCCCAGGACTCCTACAAAGCTCACCGGGATCACTACACAGATCCCCCAGGAACTCTACAAAGCTCCCCCGGACCTCCTACAAAGATCACCGGACACTAAAAGATCCCGAGGACTCCTCAACTTTTCTGCAGAGCTCACTATCGCAGTGTCCACAGGAGATCTGCCTCATGTCATCAAGTAACCCGACCCACCCCCAGCATGACTATTCCACACTCCCTGCCTTTGGCCGGAGTTACAGAAGCGTTAAAAGCAGGACAACCAGATCATAACTCTTTCTCTCCAAGGTCCATCAGCAAACTCCCCTAGACAATCGACTTACACACTGATTCGATTTTTTATATGCTCTCATTTTATCTTATTCTTTTCTATTTTATACCTAATTTTCTCTAAACTTTGCACCAGTGTGGTCAGCTTCTTTCCTACAGACTACAATAAAGATTTGAATCTTTGTATCTTAAACTCGATCTCTGACATGAAGGTGGCCATAGCACCTTTTAATGGAAACCCGAAAACCCGCTCCTCCAGACGCTGCGGTGTCCAGGAAAAATAGACTCTCTCTGGGATTCTTTCCCCTCAGACCCTTACCAGGAGCTTATCAGTGTGGCAGGTGATGCAGCCACTTCAGAGGGTCAGTGGTAGCAGGTTTCAGCGGTCACTGTGGGCCGTCCTTTTCGGATCCGTGGTGAGTCCTGAACCACACCGTCACTTGCAGTCCGGACGAAGGCCGGTGGGTGTCAGTAATGAATGCAGTTTAAAGGTTATAAAAACAATAAACTGAGACTCATTATTTGCACAGTGAAGATGTATTCTTGTGAATATTTTTTCATGTTCCCTTGAGAATCCATCCTTGATCCTCTTCTGCTGCACCAGGCGTTATAAAGCCCCAAAATAAATAAATACTGGAGAACAGTAAAGAAAAACAGCAGATGGGAAGCACTTTTGTTCATCTGTGGATGGTGAAGATATGCCTTTCTGTCAACTAGATTTAGCAAAAAGTTACATTTCTCTGGTTTTGTCTGGTCAGTAGCGACATTAGCTGCTGCAAGTCCTCAAGAATGTCTCGCCCAATGATGCGACATGTTGAACAAAAAGATCCACACACCATCGTAACCTAAGTAGGTTAAGAATGTCCAGTTCAAGCAGACAGTGGTAGGATGTGTAGAGTGTAGAATCATCCTACTCACGAACTAACAGGGAGATGGATGTTTTGCATGGTAGTTTTGCCCTTAAAAACCTTTTGATAACTGGCTTTTTTTTTTTTTTTTTTTTGCCCAATAACTGTCTCTAAAGAGGACGGCCCCGTGAAGACTCAGGGCACGCTGGAGGGACTATGTCTCTCCGACTGGCCTCGGAACACCTTGGGGTCCCACCGGAGGAGCTGGAGGCGGTTGTCTGGGTGAGGTAAGTCTGGGGTCCCTGCTTTTTCTGCTGCCCGCCCCAGATAAGTGTACAGAAAATGAATGGATTATCATGGTATCTCATGCCCATAGTTCTAACCAAACTTAATAAATTATTCTTTTTTTTGTAATAGGCGTAAAGTAATCAATAATAGCAATGATTTTCTTCGTACTGTGTATTAAAACACAAACATTGAAAGTTCTGGCATAAAATAATAGACCAGTGCAGGGCGCTTTTAGTGTGTTATTAGGACCACAAACTCACCATTATATGTCCATTTAAACCCTTCCACTAATGAATTTTTCTGGGCCCTGTTTTTGGTGTATTATATCCAATCAGAATTTTACTCCCCTCTCAAGATGGCTGCCGCATTTAGATGGGCGCCGCATTTGCCACAGCAACAGAACATTCTATTTAGGCCTTATAATATATCATCGTCACAGCCCTTCCCCAGACTCTTTCAGCAAGAGCAATCCCTGATGGATAATGTGTAGAACTCAAACAGAGCGCCACACCACCTCAGTCTGGGCTCCTGATACGTTACCTCTAAATGGTTGAGTGATTCATTATATTCTGGTTTCGGTCGTCCAGAGTCCATTAATGTCATCCATTCTAGTTGTCATTAGGTGGTAATCCCGAGCGTTCTTAGAAATCAGGCCACATAAAGAGCCTGAGACCATTTTTTGTACATGTATGTGGCAGGTTTTGTCTTTGCCCTGTACAGCTGTATTGTATAATCAGCTCCTAGGTCACAATTAAGACCTCTGTTGTAATAGCTGGGTATCAGATGACCATAATGGGCCAATAATACTTAAAAGCAGATGGAGAACAGCTAATCTAAATCGGTAGGTTCAAATTCATATTTTTCTTGTAATACAGCAAGTTCTAGAGCGGACATGGCAAACTACCGGCCCGGGGGCCACACACGGACCTTTTGGGTTTATTAATCCGCCCGCCAAATGTGACCAAATTATATTAAATAGATGAGGGTAAACCATGTTCAATTTTACCTTTTCAACAAGTTGTTTTTGGCACTTGAATAAAACTGAATGTGATTTTTTTTCTGTCTGTGTTTATTTAACTGAAATGATATATTAAATGAAATAATCAATTTATTATATTTTTATGCATTTGGAAAACCCTTTGTACAATGAGCCTTGCATATTCACAGTTATGTTACAGGCCAAATCTCTAATGTATATATATTATACCCTGGTCCAGCCCCTCTCAATTTTTTAGAACCGATTGTGGCCTGGTGTTGTGAAAAAAAACTTTGCCCACCCCCTGAGATAGAGACTAAAAGAAATGATCAGGGTTCAGCATTTATGAAATTTACCCTTTTGTGGATATTACATTACGTATAGGAAATTACAGTAGGTAATTAATAGGGAAATCTGGCTCTTAGTACGACATCATCACATCTGAATCTGAAAACCACCATTTTGTCTGAAAATTAAGAAGTTCTGTGCTAGGATCCTCACTGTTACTAACTTTATTGCCGCAGTCAAACTCCCTCTGGTCTTTGAAAGTTGTGAAAAATGCTCATAAAATCATCACCGTGAAGTTTTAGGAATGCTCAGAATGCATAATGTATGTGAGGAATACCTATAAACGAGTTCTGCTTTTCTTTTCACGTTTTTAGGAAAAAGCAAGAGAAAATCCAGTGCAGCAGCCACCCAAGGCTAAATGTGAAGTAGAATTACAGTGAAATGATCAGAACGATATTGAGTCAACCTGTTTGTGGATGTGATGATGTAAGCTCTCAAACGTCAATACTACTTAAATATTGTAAATAAAAAATGCATTGAAGGTAATAAGGACAATTTCATGCTTAAAAAGGTTAACTCGTCTTGGGCATCGGTGTAACCTGACCACCTAAAGATAAGGCATTTATCAGGCTCTTGTTCAGGCGTTCCACCTCTTTTTTCCCCAGATCCAATTTATTTCTCTCTACTGCGCCGGTGCCTAACAGCTCTGAAACCCCCTCCTCCTCTCCATTTTTCACTCCCTCGTCTCCCTCATAAAAAAGTCAGCTCTCTCAGCCCACAGGCGCTCTCACACTGTCTCTTTTCAGATGTGTTCAACTTTTACTATCAGGGAGCCCTCGGAACGATTAAGTTTTCAGTAAAACCCCTGCAGAGTTACGGTGAGTCCAAAGTAATTCAAATGGTTATTCCTACGCCCTTTTTTGTCCACTCAGTCAGCTTATGATTTCAGTTGTAAGGAATGTAAGATTAAGTCAACAAGAACAAAGTCAAAACCATAGACTGTATATATATAAATGCACATATGTATCCGGTTCATATATATGTATAATTACACAACAATGTGGCTTTTGTTTATTGCAGTTTTGTTCGTAGCTGGAGTTTAGTTTTATGTGCAGTCTTGGTCCTCCAGCCTCTTTCTTCTGTGTTTTTCTTTCGTGTGTCTTCGCCTTGCCCCTGGTTAGAATTCGGGGTTTGACTCCCGCCTCTTCCCTTTGCGAATCCGTATTGGGAAGAAGGTCAGCATCTATTGGTATCCATAATGTTAAAGTGTCCTCTTGTAATTGTAATGTAATCTTTGCATCTGGTGTTATATTTTATTTGTATTTAAGTTAATATTTAGCTCATTGTTGTTCTGTGTTTTTCGTTTATTTATGTGGGCCCAGTGTGGGGAGATGCTAACTTTGTCATGTCATTGTCTTGATCGACCAAACTGAGGCACATATTCATACAGTTTTATATTTTTGTGAAACAGATTAAAGGTGACTGGCTCCAAAAGTTCCACCTCACAAAACAACCCAACGCAGAAGTCCCCCGGTTACACACACAGCTACCCGCGAGCCGCCGTGTCCCAAACAGGAAGTGATCGTGGTCATGCTTCCGGCTGCATCGTTCTGGCTCCAACTCACTTTATATTGAAAAACTTGTCACCCTTCTCTCTGTAACTGCTGCAGTGAACCTCGTTATGATGACGGTCTTAAAATGTTTCGTATTGACTTGCTCTACGTAATTCTGTTTGTTTTTTATTTCGCTATTGTGTCTGTACTCAGAAACGAACATTAATAACAGACGAATCAGGCGCCTTCTTTTCCCTGACGTCCCTCCTGCTAGCGTTAGCAACAAGTTGGATTGACTAAACTAAACATCCGCTCTGTGCTTAGACAACGGTGCGGGCAGGAATGGACCTTCATCAGCCTCGCTCTGGATTGGCTCTTTGGTTGCTATGATACGCTCGGTTCAAAATTCCAAATATGGAACTCGGCTCCAAATTCACTGACTGGACTCTATGGGTGACGTCACACTCACTTAGTCCATTTCTTTATACAGTCTGTGGGTTAAAATGTTTTCCCTCGGATCCAGAATAAACACTTCTTGAATACTCTGCGTCTGGTCACCGCTGAATCTCCCCGTTTTCAGACAGGTGTGATTGACCGGGTGCTTTCCCCTCCTCATCAAAACAAATATGGCTGTTTACGATGGAAAAAGATTGGAAGAAATATCACACGGGATTGAAAACATGACGGTTTTTCTGCAGAATAATGAGCGCAAGCGATGAACTGTTTATCTGAGGTGAGTGAGGTGTAATTTTGTTTGTAAATGATGGGTGACCAACGAGTTTTGATTGCCCGGGAAGTTTGAAATACGTCTCTAAAGGGAAGTGTTAAAGGTGCACTATATGTACGCTTTCTGGTGGCGGGTCTGTCATCAGCTCTCGTCTGTTCTCGACATGAACATCAATGGTTGAGCGTTCAGATCCACTGACGCACAAGTGATTCCAGCTCCCACAGATGAAATGCTGTTGTGGTGTCCTTGAGCCAAACACTCAACTCTCTCCTCGCCCCCCATGTGTCTGCATACGCTGTGTGTGAATGGGTGTGTGGTTTCTTGGTGTAAAGCGTGTTGGATGCCTTAAAGGTGGAAAAGCGGTATATATATATAAAAATGACCGGGACCGTTGTCTCCATGAGAGATTATTACTGCTTTGCCTGGAATATTCCACAGCATGATATTAAACCTATTCATCTCCATGGACACAAACTGGTGCCACTTGGCCAATTTACAGGTCAGATCTATAGAGAGGTGACAGCATGTTTCTCAATATGTTCTTTAGCAACAAAACACCTGGGATTTCATCAATGGAAGATGTAAGTTTAATGCTGTATTGTGAAATATTACAAAACAGTTTCGATCACCAAGGAGACAAGTACAAAAACTCCACACTTGTTTGCAGTAACAAGTACTGTCTGTGTGATCCCTCAGTCGTCCAGGTACGAGTAAAAAGAAAGATTAAATTCTGGACAAAAGTTTTAGAGTAAAGACGTTTTGTTGCTCATCCAAACTTTTGTCCAGTGACCGATTTAAACTTTTCTTTTGCAGTGAGAAAGTTTATTTTTGTCAAGTCCATCCGAAAGAGTGTCCTGCCTCGGTAATGTGAGTTTTAAAAGTGTGCTCTTTGATCAGTGCAGTGAGTGTCCCCCCACATTAGAGGATGTACCAACTAGCAGAACTAAGTAGATTTTTACCTCATTAAATGTCTTTGTAAGTCCCTGTATTTTCAGGTTGTTTAAAGACATCTCTCCTGCTCTCTCTGTGCGGACAACCAACCATGCAACACACGACCCGAACATATATGTTTGGCAACGTTGTATGTTTCTGTGTATGAGTTGCCTTTATTTCAATAAAAAGAAAAAGAGAAAGAAAAGAGAAAGCTTTTGAGTCTGGTCCCTGACAGTGTATTCTCACGAGGGAAAGTTGCTTAGTTCTCCTTTAAGAGACTATATTTGTCAGGAAAGACAATCTATCTCTGAATATGAATGGGAGCCTAAAAATACAGCAAGTCATCATTTACATCTGCATCCAAAAATATAAACAATTATGCTAGCCAGGGTATGAGACTGAAACTCCTTACTGTTTATTTTGTCTTTAGTGTTTTTGTGGCATAGTTGGATATATGGCAAATAAACTTTATTTGTATAGCACAATTCGCGCAAAAAGTAATTTAAAGTTCTTTGCAGAATAAGAAAGACATTAAAATCACAATACAACAAATCAAAACATAAATGATCACCATAAAAATGAACGTTAAAAGAAAAGAGCGCAGAATAAAACCTTTGTCATATGCACAGCTAAAGAACCACTTGGAGCCTGGACTTAAACATTGTCAAAGTAGAGGCCTGTCTCACATCTTCAGGAAGGAGATGTCCTGCCTCTGAGCACCGGCAGAAGGTTGGACTAAACCAGAAACTAAACCAGGGCTACGTCAGGACAAAAGCAGAGATATATGTTGGTGCTAGGCCCACGGAGAGACTTGTGCACAGCAGAAGCTGTAAAGTCTATATTCTCTGAGCCACATGGTACGGTCACTTAAATCATGATTGGTTCAACATTTCTGTTTTTATGCAATTGCTTTTTATGTTTTCTGCCATTTTATACTGATGTGCAAATTGCCAGTGAGTGAAAATGCACTAAAAATGCCCCATCGCCCTCAAACAGTGGACATGGGTTTTCATTAGACTGGTCAAAAAGAACGACCATTACCTCAGATTAAACACAGTACCTGATAATAAATAAACCACCCTCAAATAAACAGTACAAGATGCCAACATTAGATGCTTGTTAAAAGTAAATATGTTATTTTATAGCTCCTGGTAACCATCCTGCATGAATATGTATGTGTCAAAAATCAAATAGTACATGGTAAATTTTCACATTTTTATTCAGCGCTTTTCCACCTTCAAGGCACTCAAAGTACTTAGATCAAGGAACCCATTCACACCCCTTCACACACACATTCATACAGTGGATAAAGTGTCCTGCCCAAGACACAACGGCAGCAATCATCTGTGGGAGCGAGAATCACAACCGCCAACCTGTGAGTCAATGGATAAACACTCATTAATCCAAGTAATCAAACCCAGCGTGACCCCGCAGAACCAGAATACAGACTGCGTGCTTACAGTCTGGGAGTCTTCAACCTGTGATAAAACTGACGCTCCCTGACGTGTTGAAGTGAATAATCATCTGGGAAAGGTCACCTGCCCCCATACCTGCATACTGCCACATTCCAGCGTGGTCCAGTACGTGATGCAGCTGAAATACCAGCACAAGCACAAGACCAGAGCCAAATGTCAGCCGCTCGTTAGCATGGTCCCCTTGACGATCCTGTACGCACGTGACATATATCAAATAGGTCGTTAACAAACCATTAGCATAGCTGCTGTCAAACTTTTCAGCTAAAGTGCAAGTCTATGAAAGAAACGCTATTTAGGACGACCAGGACTAGGTTTGTCACAAATCACATACTAATCCACACGGAAACTAGTGTCGAAACTACTCATTTAAAGTGACAGTTTTGATGATTTCTGTAATTTTGACTTAATTCGTTTGACTTAATCTGTTGTGAATATGATTATAGTTTTTACACCAATCAAGCAGTTTGTGAAGAAAAGTTGAAAAATATATTGAAAATTACAGGTTCTGTTTAGAGACTTGTCTATCGATCACATCACACTGAGGAGAATTCTGTCCCGAGTCTGAAACAATTTACATGCAACAAACTCAAGATTTTAGGCATAATTTAAACATAATAAATGTGTTTTCTTATAATAGGCTCTATGCACAGCAGCAACAGCGGACAGCATAAAATAAACAACCTATTAAAATTCCAGTTAAGACTACCCAATTATTTTTATATGTCGAATACTTCAGTTTGTGCTGTTTTAAATATTTATTATGCCTCAAAATTAGCATAAGTGTTAATATTGAGCCACAAACATGTCTCGTTCTAAACCACAAGCGTCCCCCGGTGAAGTGTTCATTTTATTTGTGTAGTTTTTAACATGTTGTCAGTGATATCCACCCTCAGCTCCCAGTCCACTGCCTGATCATTAAATATTTATTCATTTTAGTGTGACTCGCCCAAAAATGTCATTTACAATTGGACAGGAAGTAGTGATGCTAACAGTGAGGTTGGGGGGCGCTGTTGTGCACAGAGCCTACTTGACTATTTGGTCAATGAGTTTTTTGGCCTGCTTACAGCACGGATGCTGGATGACATTATGAAAGGCCATAGCGCAATGTCATGATTTGCAACCAGGAAGTAAAATTTGAAACCTAAAAAACAGGAAAAAAGTTTTTTGTAAAGTCTAAATATATTGATCTTAATTGTGTTCTAGTAAGGTGAGTATTTCACCTGTCATAGGCACATCAAGCAAGTATGGATACTGAAAAGAATCACATAATTGGATAAAATTTGACCTTTCCTGAAAAGTTTCTGAAAACCTTGAGTTTTACCAAGACCATATATTATAATAAAAAGATATATATATTTTTTTTTGTGACGGCATAATCCCTCTTTTGTCCAGGAGCGGTTCAGTATCAAGACAGTTTCACGATGGTCATCTGGACACTGTTTTTGAGATCAAGATGTTGCAACTCCCATCCAGAAGACATTTTATATTTGATGGAACTGTCTTCAAACACTGGACTGATCAAATCAGGTTAGGATGAATACTCAGAGTTTGAAGCCAGTACCATCTAATTGAAAATGGCGTCTGGTTGGAGCCAAAACGTCTTGATCCGGGTGACCATCATTGAAACTATGTCTATAAAATTTTAAATTCTCATTTGGGTGATATACACTGAAATTGCTATTGAGTATTGAGTCAGACAGCACTAACCAGAACTAAACCAGGTCTAACCTGAGACAAACAGGCCTTGATGAATTACATCCAAACCAAAGTATTCACAAACACTGCACTTTACTATAAAAGGCCCCATATTGCACCAAAACACTTAAAGAAACTTGTTCTCATACAAAAACATATCTGGGAGCCGCATTTTATCATTTCCCTGTATCATGTTTGAGTATTCCTAAATATTCAGCTTGTTCAAATTGCCCTGTTTCAGCAGCTCAAGTCAAAAGATTCTGCTCCTTCAGAGAACTTCACCGCGTCAGTTTTGATCTGCTCAGTGCTGCGCTGCTTCCACTATGTAAAGTATGTCTTCCTTACAGCTAGCAACTGTTGTTTTTTTTAGCCTTTTTTTAACTGCCTCCTTGTTCTCTGGGGGCTTAGTATTTTTGTATCTGCTTGTGAACTTAGCAGGCACCTGACGGTAGATGGTGGAAGCGATATTGCAGAAAGGAGGAGAGAGAGTGCATTTACAGAAGACTTTTGGTGCTTTTGGTTGATCTAAATCATCTTCTGTCTTCATTTGTACCAAAATGACTAAGCGACACTGCCGAATCCTGTATATATCACAGATTAAGAAGATAAAATTGGAGAATGAAGTAAGTAGAGAGCAGTGGGCGTGTACCTGTGGCGGTGAAAACGAGAGTTTGATCGGAGCAATGACGTCTTGAATACAGGAGAATAAAGACGGTAAATAATTGTGTTTTTAGATAGCGGTTTTTCCATCTTCAAGACACTTTATACCAAGGAAAGTGTATAGAGTCACTCCAGGTGGATTAAGTGTCTTGCCCAAGAGCATACCAACAGTATTCATTTGTGGGAACAAGCATCACACTGCCAACCTGTAAGTAAGTGGATCTGACCAGTCTACCAATGACGTTTACATCGAGAACAGGATTTGAACCGCCAACCTTCAGATCAGTGGACTACTTACGCTCTACCGACTGAGCTACTGTCGCCTGAGAGTTCTCAAACGTGCATGAATCACGCCAATACAGCTTTGAGAGAAGGGGAAACATCGATGACATGGATAAGAGCTCTAAAAAAAATCGATTTTTTCATTGGTTCGCTTTACATGAAGAAGCCGGCAGTGACTGGCTGACAATGACAGAAGGTAGGAGGCGCGGTTTTGTATTTAAGTTTAGTGGTTCTATTATTCAAACTAGTCCTTCCTTCTGCCACTCTACCAATGATGTTTACGCCGAGAGCAGGATTTGAACCGCCAACCTTCAGATCAGTGGATAAAGCTCTATCAACTGAGCTGCTGTCGCCTGAGAGTTTCTCAAACATGCAAGAATCACGCTAAACGAGAAGAGGAAACAACAGTGACATGGTTAACAGCTCTAAAAAGTCGATTTTTTTCATAGGTCCGCTTTAAGGTAGAAAGTTTATTGGTTCTGTTATTCAAACTAATCCTTCCTTCTGCCACTGAACCACCAACCTTCAGATCAGTGGACAAACGCTCTACCGAATGAGCTACTGTCACGGATCTGATCTCTCTACCAACGATGTTTAAGACGAGAGCAGGATTTGAACCACCAACCTTCAGATCAGTGGACAAACACACTACCGACTGAGTTTCTATCGCCCTAACGTGCAAGAATGAAGGTAAATACAGCTTAGAGAGGGTCAACGAAAAGGGAAAACGAGGATGACATGGTTAACGGCTCTAAAAAGTCGATTTTTCATAGGTCCGCTTTTCAAGAAACAGGCTGTGATTGGCTGACAATGACAGACAGATGACAGAAGGTAGAAGGCTTGGTTTCCTTTTTAAGTTTATTGGTTCTGTTATTCAAACTAGTCCTTCCTTCTGCAGGCAGCTGATAAAGCCTACACCGCTGAACACCCTTTGCTTTTTTTTTTTAAGGTTTGTGCTTTTAGAAGTTCAGCCGTGTGATCACTAGCTCTCTGTGCGGCCTCATAAAACAAACCGAGAGTTTAAGACAACAGTAGTAGAACGCTGATAACGCAACGCTTAATTAAACTCTACATAGTTTCAAAACTTCTGCGGGTTTTCAGAAGATGCAACCAGGCGACGCGACGCGTTTTACAAATAAAATAAAGAATATGACTGACAGATTGCTCACAAAAGTATCGCAAACACAAGTTAAAATGCCTCAAATTCCTAAATCCAATTGGGTATTCTATTGTTATTCAAATACAAAGCAGAGATAGTATTCTTTTCCGGCTCTATCGGTTATCACTGGCGTGCATTCAACATCTTGAATATAAGACGTACTGAATAAACGGCTTAGTTTTTCTTTGTATGCCGGATTGGTTCTGCAGGATTTTGGTATTGTGTGTTTTAAAGAATAGAGAATTTATTATGTTTCCAGCAATACAGTGAACCTCAAATACTGTCAGTAGTGTTGATAAGGAGAAAAGTGTTACGCTGTTATTGTTCAGTAAATAAAGGAAATAATTCTGCTGGCATGAGTAAGAGCACGGGGAGGGTGCACAGCTGACTAAATATTGAAGAAGTAGTTATAATAATAATTGATTGTACTTGTAGTAATCCAAGTGCTGGGAAAGTGGAGGGATTGTTTTTGGAAGGGTTTGTCATTAGGGTAAAACATCGGAGTTTGGGTGTTCTTATGATGTCATAGTTTGTACAGTAATTTGAAGCTGAAATGTTGGTTGTAAAGGCAAAGAAGATGGATTTTTTTACAGTGAAAATTGTGGTGAATGGTCAATTTTTTTTTATATATAGCGCTTTTTTCCACCTTCAAGGAGCACAAAGGCTTTTTACTTCAAGGAACCGCTCACACATTCACACACACACATGCATACACCGATGTACACAGACACTATGGGTGAGGTGGGTTAAGTGTTAAATCTATGTTATTATTCCATGTGCTAATTGAATACAGTGATTCATGCCACTGTCTCTTAGTGAAAAAATCACACTTGCAAGTATGAAACCCAGTGGTATGTTGAACTTTATGCGTATTATAATTCTTAGCAACCAGTGAATATGGATCAGTCGATTCTCTCGGCCAGATCAGTGTGTGGATGCAAAAAAACAACTTCTCCAGCTAAACTCAGACAAGACTGAAGTCGTAGTCTTTGGTCCACAGAAACTTATGACTGAAAGGTTTTTATTCTGCACTCTTCTGTTGCCTTGCCAAATGAACCAAGATGTACTGCTCTGCTCTTCCTGTTCAGTGCATCTGCGTTCTGAGCCCACTTTGCTAAACTCATTCTGCTGGACAGTGTTCATTGATAAATCTAACAGTACTTTGTCAGTGTGCCATGCAGTGCAGTCGTCTTTCACTGGCAGCACTATGAACCTGGCTTTAGCGCTGCAGTAATGATCCCATCACCATTGTCCCAGCTGTGGATCTAGTGGGCGATAAGATCAACTGAGTGCTCTACTGTCCTCTGTCCTATTCTGGTGATGGCTGGCCACTTAAAAAAGACTGTTCTCCAAGCCAAGTATCTGTGCTCTGACCTAAAGCACATCCATATACAGTGCCTTTAAAAACACTGGTATTCTCTGAGTAGGAAAGATTATGTTGTAGTTTTGGAGGCTCTGACCACAAGACCAAACTATCTTCTGAAGCTTGCGATTGTTTTTTTTTGGTGATGGGTTTTTTATGTCTTCCCCTAGCTTCTCAAGTTTGCTATGGCCCTGATGTTTTTTTTATTATTATTCTTTTTTTATTCATATTCACCCTTTTTGTTGATAAGGCCATGTGCACGCAACATTTCACAAACTTGGTAATGGGCATAGCGACATGGTGAGATGTGACTTGGCAACTCATTTTGTTACTTCAGTAAAAGTACAGATGATACTGGAGCACAACAAAAAAAAAAAAAGAGAAAAAAACTCAAGTAAAAGTAAAACTAAGTGTCACAGGAAAAAATCTTAAGTAAAAAGTATTAAAGTACCTGTCTAAAACTGTACTTAAAGAGTAATAAGGTTTTCGTTCAGATTCTGAGATCAAATAAAGCTTCAAATGTAGTGATTTTGATAAAGAATTGTGCTGAATTTTGTTCAACAGAAACAATTCAAATGATTTTTCCTTCTAGCTATTTTTCTTAGTTTTTATTTGCTCAGACTACGAACGTGTTACAAATAAACCCTGAGCCTTTTCAGCGGGTCTCAGACAATAACAAAAAATGCTTTTACTTTAGAGTCCTGTTCAAAAACGTCGTGGAAAGTACAGATACCTGCTCTCAAATGTAGGGAAGTAAAAGTAAAAAGTATCCACTTTAAAATCTACTTAAGTAAAGTGCAGATACCTAAACATACAATACTGTACTACATTTAGTTTGTTACTTTGTCCACTGCTCCCTACAAACGTTTAGCAGACTACAGCACTAACCCTGCCCCATAGTATGCAGCGCAAAAACACTGCAGAAAAACCCATTTGCTCCGTCACAGAATGAGATATTCTTTCGCCAGTGTAAAAGTAGTGCCTTAATAAGTGACTTTGGAGGTATAAATGTCCACTCATGCAGTCCCAGGTCTACACTACAGCCTAGATTCCTCTATAATTAGACCACCATATCTATAAATCTGAATATACCACCTTTGCAACCCGTGTTCGCCTCTTGCTGTCCAACTTCCTTTTAACCACACTTTTTACAGTATACATGCTCAGTAAATAAGAAGATAACAAGCATGACCAATGGTTTGAAGCAGAGGCCTGGCTCCTCCGTGCCGATCCCTGGGGCGCTGATTACTGGATCTATATGGCTTTGTAGCGGCCTGGACTCTGGAGGGCTGTTCGGGAGAGGAAGAATTTATGAGGATGAGGGAGGTTGGCTAATGCGTAAGGTAGGAAAAAACACAGTAGAGAGAGCTTTGGTGGAAACGAGCCCACATCATAGCAAATCGATTTCCCCAAATGTTTCGCAGCCATTGTTTTTCTCAGGGTGTAATGGATGATTTTTTTTTTTTTTAACAAAAACGTAGACCCTAAAACCATTGCATAGTGCATCTTACAGCTTACATTGGTAAATATGTCTTATTATAAAATGCAAGACAAAGATACAAATTGCAACTCTTTTCGTGGGAGCTTGCCACCATGGAGATGTTTGTGCTTTGTCTGGAATGTTCCACAGTATGGCATTCAGCTTACAGTGATTCAATTCGCTCTGTGCCATAGACTGTATAAAGAAGTGGACTAAGGGACTGTGACGTCACCCATAGCGTTCGGCTCTCGTCAAATGAAGCTCATCGAGAACAATTATGGGCGGCGAATTTCGACCCGAGTTCCACATTTGGAATTCCGACCGTGACTTTCATTGCGACGAAGAGCCAATCCGGAGTGAGATTGTTGAAGGTAATGCCCCTTCCCGGCCGCACCACTGGTTTAGCAGGGAGCGGCGCTTAGCAACGTTGTCGATCAAACCTGTTGCTAACGCTAGCGGGAGCAACCACGGGAAAGAGGACGCCTGATTTGTCTGTTATTAATGTTCATATCTTCAATCAAGGACAAAATAGTGAAATAAAAACTGAATAATGATGCCCCCTGCAGCAGTTACAGAGAGAGGGGCAACAATTTTTTTCATGTAAAAAGTGAACTGGAGCCAATGGATACGGAAGCCCGCCCATGATCACTTCCTATTTGGAATTCAGCAGCTTGCGACGACTTAGCGATATCATTTATATATACAGTCTATGCTCTGGGCACAACAGCGCAGTGGCTACTTCTGACCCTCCTGCTTGTCACTTTGCTAATATTTCAGTTTTCTATCATGGTGAGAATTCTTACTGTAATTGCTGTGTATTACGTCTATATAATCACACAGGTAGTCCAGCAACAGTTAATTACAGTTATATACAAACATTATTATGCAAGGGTCATCATCACAGCAACAGGCAAACAGAAGAACTCCTGGGGGACTAGCTTCAACTAAAACAGAAACAGCCAAACTATTGTCTTTAAAGGTCCTGTATTACACTGAATTGACTCTTGTGAGCTTTAAGCCATGTTAGAATGTTGTTACCTCCTCAAAAACATACCTGGAGTTGTCTTTTGGTTCATTCACACGTTTAACACTTTATTATTAGTCTGTTCATATCTCCAAAGCTCAAAATGCTCTGTTCCACCTCGTGATGTCATAAAGTAGTAGTTCATTAGAGATTCGGCAATTCCAGGGCTGAAATTATCCAAATGATTGTAGTGAAGTTGTATGGAGGTCTTCTTATACTTTTTATATTATCACATGACATCACAAGGTGGAACAGAGTGTTTCTCATTTGAGGGAAGACCTCAGCCTAAATATACAGTGTCTGTGTGTGAAACATGTGAGAATGAAACAAAACCCTAACACTGAGTTGATTCCTTAAAATATTAACCCTCCCAGAGTTAGACTGGTCTATCTGTTTCTGTTTATATCAATTTGAGCAAAATGTTCTTACCCCAGTGCATTTTTTTGTATAAGCAGCTACTGCAAAATAAGTCGGCTGTGTACTCGCTCCTTCTAATTATAAAGTTTATTGTAATAATCCAAAAGTACACATTTAGACTGCTAGTTGTTATTAGCATCACCGTGACAGCAGCAGACTCTCCTCTGGCGTCTGAAAGTTGTGAAATAAGCGGGGAATAATTAGGATGCTCTGAATGCATAAGGTAAGTGAGGAATAACTTTAGACAGGGGCGTTGGACTGGGGGGGGGTTAAAGGTATTGTTCACTTAGGGCCCAATGCAGTGGGGGGCCCCTTAGAAAGTATGTGTGTGTGGGCATTTTTCATTAGACAATATGTAATAAGAGCCCAGGTGATTTGTACCCAAAATTTGGTCCTATACCCCCACTGGAAATCATTTACAATAAGATAGTTCTCTACAGGTACAGCGCCTTAACTTTTGAATTTTTATATCCATAGACATCATAGTTTGGTTAAAATGCTTGCAGTCTCTTTTTGTGAAGTGAATTAACTTCTTAATTTCTGGCACTTTATTGAATACATAGAGTTGGCTAGCATGCACACAACAACTTAAAGAGATGCCAAAAAACCTGTTAGCTGCAGAATTACTGTGCGGTGCGCAAACCGGCCACAGAAAAAACAATACAATTTTCATTTTGCAGCATTTAAAAGAGTTATGTGGCCCAATCACCTTCTATCTGGTGAAAGATATGAGGATTGCGTTTCAACATTACAACCATTAGTAGTAAATGGTTTAGCTAATGCCCATATGGCTAATGTAGTGTTAAAAAGGGTAGTGAATGTGGACCTTACAAAAGAGACACGTAAAGGACCAGTGCATATAGTTTAGCTCCTAAGGCAAAGAAAAAAACGTAGTCTGCAACATATGTTCTGCTTGGTTTTGTCACGATACTGAAACTTCGCAGTCGTTTTTGGAATAGATCTGATATCGAAAACAGATTTAGATACCATGTCGATAATAAAAAACACTCTTTGTTTGGACAATACAAGGGGATTTTCAACATTAAATGGTAGTACTTTGTCGTATATTCCTATGTGGCCTTATATCTGTGTAATCCCTCAGTCGTCCAGGTAGGTTTCGTAGTGGTCCATGGGCATATACTAGTATCAGAACAAGTACAAGACCACATTGACAACCCAACATCACTCTCAAGCTATTCAGGAAAGGTTCATTTCTGTCCTGTGAATGTGACTTTTTTACTATTGATATCTCCTCAAATGAGTGTCTAGTTTTGGTACTAGTTTTAGTATCGATTAGTGTCTGAATTTCGTTACTTTTGACAACCCTACTACATACTACTCTTTGACAGTAGGCCAATGTGATTTTCAATAGATGAAGAGGACAAATTCTTTCATGCCTCTTCGACACGAGCTCTCAGGTCACAAGTCTCAAAGAGTGTTTCAGTAAGGAGGTGGAAAAGACAACACGTGGGAAGAAGTGACAAAACATGTCACGCCCCTTGACTATATATAAATGGGCATAGCTAACCCGCTTGGCCAAACAGGAAGTGATCATGGGTGCGCTTTCGAGCTCCATCGACTCTGGCTTCAATTCACGTTCTATTAAAACCCTGTTGCCTGTCTCTCTGTTACTGTCAGACTCGTAATGTTGGTATTAAAACCCGCTCTACACGATCCTCATACTTTTATTTGACTATTTTGTCCGTGAAACAAGATATGAACATTAACAACACACCGATGAGGAGCCTTCTTTCTTCGAGGTCGATCGTGGTAGAGCTGGCAACAGGTTTGACTGACAGCGCGACAACGGTGTGGATGCAAATAGGCATTACCTTCAACAGCCTCCAGATTGGCTCTTTGGTTGCTATGATACTCGAGGTTGGAGCTTCATTTGACTGGGACCGAACGCTATGGGGGACTTCACACTCCTTTATTCCACTTCTTTATACAGTCAGAGTTTGTTCCGGCAATTACTCACTTTGCAATCAAGTTTCAGTTAGTCATTCTCACCTTTTTGTTGAAAATGAAACTCCTAAACAGAACCATGAACTCGTGAATCAACCCGGAAAATGGTTGATTCAGATCCATTTTGTGTTTTTTCTTGAGTTTTCAGACCATCTTATGACTTTTTTTTTTTTAATATCTGCGTTTGTGAATGTGTGCATTATGTAACCGCTGAACATTCCGCCAATAGACACGCACACAGAACACCCCCAGCGTGACGTCACTGCAAAGTATCTGCTCCATTTATAAACTTTTTATATTAGTAATCAGTTATTTTTTGCTGACACGGGCTGAAGAAGTCTGTTTTCCCACACCAGAACAACTGCAGTGGAAGACTTATTGCTTATTGAACTGGCTAAGAGCAGCACCACTTGTACATAAAACATCTATTGATTCACTTTGGCCCAAATGAGCGCAGGCAGGCCACTATCGCACTAATGATGTCCTTGTTTTGGTAATTTGTGCTCACCCTGTGCATGCCCACGAGCGCCTCTCCAAAGGCTGTCAGCTGCTAAAGTAGAATGAATATTGCATGTGTTGTTTAGTGCAGTCTTTTAGGCGCTAATCACTGTGGATATAACGAATAACGCCGTTGTGTTGAGTAAATCTCTGGCCATTAAAAGCAGCCTAATGTATAAGTCCATAATGCATAATGTGTTTTTATGAAGAAGTTGGACCCATGCAAAGACCAAACCCAGACAATTTATCTTAGTTTTTTGTAAATAGTAACTCAGTTCGTTGTGTGACTGATCTGAAGGTTGCAGGTACGCATCCAGCTTTTGACATAATCCACTGACTCGCAGGTTGGTGGTGCGATTCCAGCTCCCACAGATGAATGGTGCCGTTGTGTCCTTGGGCAAAACACTTAACCCCCTTCACAAGTGTCTGTGTACACACTGAGTACACGGTTTGCAACATATGTACTGCATGGTGTCACAATACTCAAATTTTACACTTGATTTTGACACTAAAGACTAGACATATCGAATACAGGTTCCGATACCACTATTTCTTTACGGTACAGTGTTTGCAGGGACTCCCACACTTCCCTCACCTCAGACACATCCTCCAGCTCCTCTGATGGGACCCCAAGGTGTTCCCAGTTTTCTGAAGTTGTATTTGAAGTGAATCGTGCATGTTTGAACAATCTTTAACCGCTTATTTTCAAGGTGCCATTTCGCCGATCAATCCCTATTTTCACCTCCACTGGCATACACCCACTGCTCTGTACTTACTTACCAAATGTATTTTCTTAATCTGTGATAAGCGTAGGATTCAGCAGCATTACATAGTCATTTTGGTACAAATTCCGCTGCTCCCTATTGTGATTTGCAGTTATCCATCAGAGTTGCCGACGCTTTGTTGTGATGACGTTTACGGCGATGTCAGCTCCCACTGGGCACCGCAGTTTTCTAACGCACAGCCTTGTTTCTTTTATTAAGTTGTTTTAGATGAGCATTGCAATTTAAAATGTGCAAAAGATAACATAATGATCCACAGATGTTGTAGATTATAGCTATCAAGCAGACACAAGCCCAATATGTCTGATTTAACATAATATATCTCCAAACATTATGGCTTTTGCAGAGCTGTAGATGCAAACCCCATAATCCACTGCGTTTCGGTATTATCTGTCGAGGGTGCGTTGGTGAGACTGGTTTGTTTTAGTGGCAGCGAGTGGGTGCTCTGTTGGGCCCTGTGAAGTGGACCGGGCAGAGATCACGTTTTTTTAGCTCTGTGGGATCGTCCTACCTCGGATGACTCACGTGCACTTCAGGTTTGTTTTTATGCGGCACACCGAGAGAGCCCTTGACTGAGCGTTGTGCTTTTGGTAGTAAAATAATGAACTGTCACTTTTATTACACCGGTGACGCGTTCTTTGTTTCCTCTAGCTCAAAAAATAATGTCTTATGGAGGTTTATTGGGCTGAATCTGCAGTGTTTCATGAAACTTTATATTACTTGGTGTTTATAGGTTTTGCATTAAATAGTGAGGCATCTATGTGCAATGTAAGCAGAAGTTAATAGTAAGGTTGCACTGGTTTGGTCCTGATGTAGACTTGGTGGACTCTGGTCTGGTTTTAGTCATGGCCCGTCTCAGGTTTAGGTCCAATTTGGCTTCACTCAAATGAAGCTCATTGAGGTTAGTTATGGGGGCAAATTCGGAGCAATTATCATAGCAACCAAAGAGTTAATCTGGAGTGAGGCTGGTTTTGCAGGGAGCCATTTTGCCGAACAATCCCTTTTTTTTCCATCACCAGCGGTACAAACCCACTTCTCTTCACTTCACTTAACCAATGATACGTCAATGATTTGGTAGTTAGTCATTTTGGTTTACAGCATGCAGCTTTTTGTCGTGATGACCTTTTACACAGTGACCCATTAACATAATGAGCCATAAATTGTAACTATATAGCAGGCAAAAGCGCAATATGTGTTCTTTAACAATCTCCATGAAGACAAGAAGGTGACACTACCAGTCAAAGCTACAGATCAGATCTGTTGAGGGACGACTCAAAGTGAAAAAGCACCTTTTTTTTTTTTTTTTTTTTACATATTTAGGAATAAATACACCTGCAACTGAATAAATGCAGATAGGAAAATAAAAAGGTAAAAGCAGCACATGCATATAGTTTGCACTAAAATGACCAAAATATGACTAGGAACAGTAGAAAATGTCATTAAAAAGCTCAAAATGCTCTGCTCCACCTTGTGATGTCATGAAGTAGTAGTTTTCAAGTTAACAGCTCCTTCGACCTTTTATTTAGTAGAAACTGGGCTGGGCTGAAATCACCCAAATGATTCTAGGGAAGGTGTATGGGGTTTAAAAACGCACTGGAGCACTTCCTGTATTACCACGTGACATCACAAGGTGGAATAGAGTGTTTTCAGTTAGAGAAAATAACTCTGCAGGGTTTGTGTGTTAAACATGTGCAAATGAAACAAAGCGCAGCTCCAGGTGTGTTTGTGATGAGGAAAAGATATTAAAACAGACCAGAAAATAGTAATATGGAACCTTTAAAACGAAATAGATAATACATTTTTAAACATTCAATACAAAATGCACTAGAACAATGCAAAAAAACAAAAAAAAAAACAACATATTTTTGCAAACGACCAAATTCATTTCTTTCCATTCTCAAACAAACCCACACACAAAGCTGCCCCGTCCCTTTCGCCAGCACAGAATTCACAGTTCACAGAAAAAGACAAGATGGCTCCTTTTTGGCCGTCATTTTCTCAGTGAATTTCTGGTTCAAATAGAAGCGCCCATCAATGTCCACGTTGTCCCAGTTTAATTACACCCTCCACTGCGAGTGTCTGGTGAGCACAGTGACACAGCGGCGCTCTGCTCTGGCACTGGCCACGAGAACACGGCCAAAAGAGCTTTCTCTTTTGTAGAGCCGCCTCCAGGTTAATTAACACACGCCGGCGACGCCATCTTGGAACTGTCTCGACTGCCAAATGCACATGTGCAGGTGGTGAGTGCAGACAAAGAGTGAATAGAGACAGAGGGAGAGCAGGTGTGGAGATAGGATGGTGCGGGAGGAAGCCAGAGCGCGCCTTAGCGTTCACAACTCTTCCATGGTCAGTTGTGATGTTCTTTGGAGCAGAAATGTACATTTGAGACAGGGCCAAGCGAAGTGCAAATGAGAGGGTGGAACAAAGCCACGCCAAGTTAAATTTAAAAGGTAGAGTATGGAAATTTCTGGAGGTGACAGGTGCCTGCATGGTTTTAAGGAAATAGCTTTAAATACAGTTAAATACTTTGGAACATTCTCCGTACATTTGTTTTATTTTTATAGTATACTTTTATTAAGATTATGTCTAAAGGAACAATATTTCCATGGAAACAAGAAGAAGGAAGCATACCTTCAGACCAATTAAGAGCCGTTTAAGGTTTGTGGAGATGCAAGCCCACACAGAGTAAGTGAAAACATGCTTTTAGTTTAGTCTGTTTTTTGGCTAAAGATTTACATACTGTGGCACAATTTGTACACAAGTAATTCTAAATGCTTTACAGAATAAGAAAGACATTAAAATCACAATATCATACCAACCAATAGTTTGAAGAGTTCACAACCTGCTTGTCTCCATGGAGATGTTAAAGCTCATAGTCCCACTGAGAGCAGGGAGGTCCACAAGGGCTCTACTGGGAATGTGAAGGTAACCTTGCAAAGTGAGATGGATTCTCGCGATATTTGTGAGCTCATAAAATCAAAAATCCATCTCGGTGTGCCCCCGCTGGTGCGATAGGCCTGACAGATGGCTGGAGCCCAATCACAGACCAAAGGCCAAGTGCTCAAGTGACCCAAAACAAACATGGAAACACTGACAGATGTACATCAGACTGTTTTAGTGAAAATACTGACTATTTAGTTTGTGGAAAACATGCAGAAGATCAGAGCTTTGTGCATTTGAAAGATCTCTGTGCTTTTCTCTCAACTGGATGTAACAAAAGTTAGAATTTTTTCATGTTGTTCCACTGTTGTGGTGACAAATCACATTCAAATACTCCACGTTTTCCAGACGCTTTCAGTGAGAGACATCCCAGATTGATAATGTGTAGAACTCAATTCAGAGTGACACATATATGTGGCATGAGCCAGGTTAATGTGAATGTGCCCCTGAGGAACATCCTGTGGGCAGTCCACATTCTCTGTGTGGGGCGCTCAGCTCAGGAAGTCCTTAAGCCCTGAGCTCAGAGTGGACCTTGACTGGGCTGGTTTTAAGGATTAGTCAGTCGTCTAATCACCCATAAACCATCAGTGAGGACCTGCATTTGCCTTTGTACATTGTTAAATCATAAAGTGAACCCTGTGTGTTTTTGCCTTTTGCAAATTAGTCTTGGCTGTAAATGCTGTAGTATGTTACACACCTAATAAACAAACATACTTGTCTCTATCAAATAAATCAATAAATAAAATAAAAATAAAATATAATTCCACTGTTTGACAGTGAACGTGCATCTTGCATCTTCAGTTCCAGGTTTTCCTATTTATCAAATTTTACATTTTTATAAATATATTCTTTTGTAAATGATAAATATATTTCGTTTGAGTGACTTGAGCGAGTGAATGACATTTAGCAAGTTGAACACAGCTCATTCTGTACAATACACTATGATTATTCCTTCTAAATTATTCCAAAATGGCACAATAAAAAATAAACACGTTATAAGCAGAGGTCTGTGAGGTAAAGTCGCTCACAGCAAAATTCCACTGTCGCCTCAGAGATGTGACAAGCACTTTCAAACTCCTCAGGTGAGTAATTAGCATGTTCAGAATGCATAAAGGTTAGTGAGGAATAACTTTGGATCACTTCAAAACTTTAAAATAAACTAGTTATGTTTTTCCACTTGATCAAAAAATCTGAGTTCAAATAGCTGTGATTGACAGGTGGATTAGCCAATCAGAGACAGGCGCCGTCCGTCTGTAAAAAAGAAAGAAAATATCACATGGGACTGAAGAACATTGCTGATTTCTGCAGAATCAACGAGCGAAGCACTGAACTCTGATGTGAGAGACGCGACGGAGGGACAGACTGACGTCCCTCTGTATAAAACATACAGAGATCTCATTCTGGATTTGTCAGGAAAGTATTTTACATTTTCAAACAGTTCTTTTACACAAAATAGATTCTTGTGAGCTTTCTGACATGTTAGAATGACGTTACATCATCAAAAACATACCAGAGTTATGTTGTTTCATCACACATGTCTGTCCAATTCTCCAAAGCTCAAAATGCTCTGTTCCACCTTGTGATGTCAGTTTAAGAAGCTCCTTTTAGTTAGTTTCAGTAGAGTTAACAGCTCCTTTTACCTTCAGTTCAGTGGAGCACTTCCTGTATCACCACATGACATCACAAGGTGGAACGGAATGTTTTCTGTTTGAGAGAAGAACTCAGCCTAAATATCCAGGTTTTGTGTGTTAAACATGTGTGAGTGAAACAAAACACAACTCCAGGTCCATTTATGATGAGAAAACGACATTATAACATAGATCAGAAAATAGCGTAACATGGGCCCTTTAATGAAGAGATATTACACTTCTGTGGGGCCCGGGAGAGATCACTAAATGACTGAAACATACATGGATGGCATTTAAAACCTCTTCAGGCATGTTTCTGCTGCGGGAACAACGCTATAACATGTAAGAACGCTCCAAAAGGCAGTCGATGCTTCATAACACCCCTCTTGAAGTAAAAATCTGTTCCTTTTAACCTTCTCTGTCTGCGACGCGGACCCGCTAAATGCCACTAGTCCTGTTAACTAGCGGCTGGTCTAATCACACCGAGCGAACCGGCTAATCTCCAGAGACGCGCTCCCGCCTGAAGTGCGCAGTAAGTCTGTCCGTATGCCGTGGCGTCTTCAGAGGGCCCCTATCTCCCCTATCACCGCCCTGTCACCTCTTATCGGGGGGGGCTTTGATGGGCGCGGAGTGGGCCCAGATACAGCGTGAAGGTCGACTCACCACAGCTCCGGCCTCGTGATAAGAAGCGAGTGTGGCCTGAGTGAAAGAAAGCCAGAAAGAGACTGGCACGCTGACAATAACTGCACAGACCTTGAGCTTTGGAGAGCGCATGCAAAAAAAAAAAAAAAAAAAGAAAGAAATCAGATCAGTGGGCAGTGTTTAAAATCCTACAGGGCTATTTTTGAGATGTTGTTTTTTTTTTATAAGCAGAGTTTGAGTTCATAATATCTGCTGTGTACCGTCTGCATCAATAATTTTACTAGAAATTTGATATTTTAGATGATCATCAGTCTGTACTGTACTGTTCAGTTTCCCTGTAAAAACCTGCACTTAATGATGTTTTATATTGGTTTGGACTGAAGGAAATGTCTTATATTGGACATGGGGACATTTTATTGTATTTTACTGCTAATGTTAATGATGAACTGTTCGTCTGATCATGTAATTGTAATGAAATGTGGATTTGAATGTGTGTTCACCTGCAGAGGGAGAGGAGCAGCAGCTAAAATCTGGTGAAAGAAAGAAAGAAATTCATTGTTGGATAATTAAGAAAAGAAAGAAAGAAAGAAAAAGAAATTCATTGTTGGATTATCAAAGAAAGAAAGAAAAGAAATTGTTGGATAATCAAGAAAAGAAAGAAAGAAAGAAAAAGAAATTCATTGTTGGATAATCAAAGAAAGAAAGAAGACATTATTGGATAATCAAGAAAAGAAAGAAAAAAAAGAAAGAAATTCATTGTTGGATAATCTAGAAAAGAAAGAAAGAAAAAAAGAAATTCAGTATTAGATAATCAAGAAAAGAAAGAAAAAAAGAAAGCGATTCATTGTTGGATAATCAAAAAAAGAAAGAGATTCATTGTTGGATAATCAAAGAAAGAAAGAAAGAAAGAAAGAAAAATAAATTTATTGTTGGATAATCAAGAAAAGAAAGAAAGAAAGAAAAATAAATTAATTGTTGGATAATCAAAGAAAGAAAGAAAGAAAGACACTGTTGAATAATCAAGAAAAGAAAGGAAGAAAGAAAAAATAAATTAATTGTTGGATAATCAAAGAAAGAAAGAAAGAAAGAAAGAAAAAGAAATTCATTGTTGGATAATCAAGAAAAGAAAGAAAGAAAGAAAAAAAGAAAAATAAATTAATTGTTGGATAATCAAGAAAAGAAAAAAGAAAAAAAAGAAAGAAATTCATTGTTGATAGTCACAAAGTGCAAAGAAAGAAAAAAAAGGAAAAAAAAAAATTACTGTGGCAATAATCTGGTCTCAAAGAAAGAAAAAGCTCCTCACTGTTGAATACCTCAAGAAAAAGAAAGGAAGAAAGAAAAAATAAAGAAAATTCAGTTTGGATAATGCAAAAGAAAGAAAGAGAAAGAAAGAAAGAAATTCACTGTTGGATAATCAAGAAAAGAAACAAAGAAAGAAAGAAAGACATTCATTGTTGGATAATCAAGAAAAGAAAGATAGAAAAAGAAAGAAATTCATTGTTGGATAGTCAAAAAGTGCACCTTAGCATGCAAGTCGTTGGTAGTGTTACTGTGGCAACAAAACTGGTCTCAGAGCTGTAAAAAGCTCCTCAAAAATCACCTCAAAAACATTACAATGCTCAGAAAGCTTAACTTAAATGAAGATTCATTTTGGACGACTGCAAACTGTTTAATGACCCAGATTCTGCCGCATTCCTGAGCTGTTGGAGATGTTTCCTCCTAATACAAAGAGTCACTCATGAAGCAAAACATGACTCCAGGTATGTTTTTGAGGCAGCAACGTTATTCTAACATGACGTAAAGCTCAAGAGAGATCTACGATGTTTGCAAATGGTAAAACAACAGATTGCTGGTAAAATGTGTTGTTGGTAGTTACATTTGAAGCAGACAAGACAAGAATTCTGAACAGGGTAATTCATAATTGCGAGCTCATTCCAGCTGGATGAGATTTGGCAGGTCCTAAAATGATTTGACACTTATGGTCCAAAAGCCACTACCATCCGATAATGTTCGAGTCAGTGGGACGTGTGAAGAAGAGAAGCATTTCCACATTTGAATGTTGTTTGCAGATTCTGGCACGGCGCAGATGTATTCTGTCAGCCTCATTTGTTACACCAGGAAGCGCTCACAGCTTTTCCTGATGGATGGAAATGGTACAAAGTGTCTGTAAGGGGTTTAAAGACATTTCTGCGTTTGGGGTAAAGCAATTCTCATTTTTACAATTTAACTACAGCCAAAGTTAGAAGAAACATAAGCACAGCAGCCCTGGGATAAAGTGATGGAAATGAGCCAAAGACGAGGCTCAGCAGTGACCGGAAGTAAATTTCTCCTTTATTTTTGTCATAAACTTTTAAATTCATGTTAAAAGTTTGAAAGCTTGCTCAAGGTTAATCAGCTATGCGGTAACAAATGAGCACGAGACCAGGGGTGGCTCCAGACATTATTGGTTTGAAGTGGTGCTAAGGTCCTCAGTGTGGGTCCTCACTTAACATTTTAATTTAGAACCTTTTAACAATGGAGCGTACACCCCCATGTTTGCCGTTTTAACTCTATAACGTCAGATTACCGTAACTCCGCAACTGTAACTCCGTCATGATCCCTGCCTGTTCCTGCCTCCTGCGTCTGCTCTGCCCCTCCCTCACCTGCCTGTCTCTGGACCTGGGCGGAGTTCCTGGCTCCTCCCGCACGCACCTGAGTCCCATCAGCGCAATCAACGCCACCTGCGGGAGGATAAGAGGAGCCAGGACTCTCCACTCGGTGACAGATCGTCTGTTTGTGTAGCTGTTGTGTTTCCCTGTTCGTCTACCTGTTGTCCTACCTGTTCGTGTTCCTGCTCGTGTTCTGGACTCCCGACTTCGACCCTGTTTTCCCGACTCCGACCCTGCTCCTGGAACCAGCCCAGCACCCTCGCCTCTGACCCTGCCTCCCTGCACCGTGTTCTGGACTCCCGCCTCCGACCCCGTTTCCTGGTACCGGTATTTCTCCCTTTCATCTCTGCACCTCTGTGACTGCCCTGGACCCCGACCTGCACCCAGCTCCTCGTGTATCTACTGTCATGTGCTGGTTTGTGGCAATAAACACTGTTAAACCGTCCCGAGTTCTGCACCCTTTGGTCCTTCACACCCCACTCATCAGTCAGTTATTTGATGCATCAAAGGAAAAATAAGAATGGATATGAAAAATAGAGGTAGTTGTGTGAAAAAGGCAAAAATACATGCTGATACTTCCTTTAACATCATTTTTATCGCTAAAAAAAAGAATAAAAGTCCAGGCGAGCTATAATGGTCTATAATGTGCTCAGTCCTTAAGGGGTTGTAGTTAGCCTCTGTAGTGATTTATAAGCTAATATAGAATTCTTTGTTATCGGAGTCTCATTTTGAACAACATTTTTATTCAAGATGTGCTATGAAAGTGGGGCAAAAATCTTTAGGGGAGCTATGTGGGAGCTTTGACCATTCCAGGGAAGGCTAGTGCCCTTATCATTTTACCTCTAAATAATTAAAGCATTTCACTAAATCTTGCATATTAAATGTGTTTTTTTGGACTTAAAACAACCATGTAATAGATATTAGTTAGTTGTAGCCGGTAAGCCTTCGATGTCTTTGAACTCTTAATATGTGAATTTTCAAAAGGGCTGTTGGAAAAAAGAATGAGAAATTTACTTCCACCAGCAGCTCAGATTTGAAGCAGGAATGTTGAGCTCCATAAGCACAGACCACATTCATATTAGGGAAGATGAGTGAAGGTCCTTGCTTAAAGACGGAGGATTAAGCTAAATTTTGGGGAGCTTTCTACTATGTTATAACATTGGTTGCTCATCTAAAACATGCCTGAAGAGGTTTCAGAAGTCATCCATGCATGTTTGAGTATTTTTTAAATATCTCCTGAGCCCTATTCCAGCTCTCCTCATGGTCAGCTGTAAAACTGTGTCCAATGCTCAGCCCACAAGTTTACATCACTCATGCTCTCTCACAGCAGTTTTTACACGACAACTTCACAAACTTGATGCGATGTGCAGCAAATATAGCAAAATAATAAACCAAGAATATATTTTGAATCACTTCTGCATCGAAAAGACTGTCAGGAATGAGACCAATACTGTAGATTTCCTAATATTTAAAGTCCTGGAGTTGTGTTTTGTTTCATTCACACATGTTTAACGCACAAACCCTGCATATTTAGGCTGAGTTCTTCTCTTAAGCAGAAAACACTCTGTTCCACCTTGTGATGTCATCATGTGGTAATAAAGAAAGTGCTCTGTTGTGTTTTTAAACTCCATACACCTTCACTAAAATCATTTGGATAATTTCAGCCCTGGAATTGCCATTCTCTCCTGAACTAAAGGTAAAAGGAGCTGTTAACTTGAATCATACCACACCATGACATCACAAGGTGGAACAAAGCATTTTGAGATTTAGATAGACTAATAGATAGATAAAGGGTTACTCAAACATGTGTGAATAAAACAAAACTCCAGATATGTTTTTACCATACAGGACCTTTAATAAAGTGCAGGTGACTAGGGAAAAATGTTAAATTTAGAGATAATTTGAAACTTCTGTCGTTTACTCACATAATGTAACATTTTCCTATAAAAATACGACATTAAATGTGTAAAAACAGCCAAAATTTACAATATTTGGAACATATGAATCTCAAAAACAGATGGAGCCAAATTCAAATGTCTTGGTGTTTAATATATTTATTCAGTTTAATACATTTTTAAGAATAAACCTTCAGTAACCAAGTCAGCCAGAATATACTATACAAAACAAAAAGTCTGTGTTGCACCTGTACAGACCTAAACCTTATAAAACTTATTTTCTGAGCCCTTCAAGACAAATCTAATTTTGTCTAATTTAAGATGAAATAACACTTCTATAATCCAGTGTGACATGGGAGGGGCAGCGTCTTGCCACTTCAGAAGTATCAGGTGTGGTGCCAATAGAGTTGAAAAAGCAATAAGTTTCTGACCCTCTGCTGGTAGTGCCAAACCCTCAACATCAACCCCAAAAAGAAACAAAAGTGGATTTAGTGTTAATCTTATCCCAAATAGAAAAGGCCTCACAGATACCTCGCCAGATTGTTGTATTTTGGGACAGAGCCAGAGTCAAAGTGGCCTCCGCCGATTTACACCTATCACAAGTTGAGTCACTTTGAGGGAACATCTTGGCCAATTTCGATTTTTTTGAAGATGTGCTCTATGTACCACTTTGAACTGAATAAGACAATGCTTTGCACACACTGAGGATGACTGAATATTCCTCAAAACACCATCCCAGTCCGATTCGTTGATGAGAACTTGAAGATCCTGCTCCCAGGACTGTAATGACAGACGAAGAAGAGGAAACTAAACATGAAATAAAGCCGAGCATCGTGGATATGACCTTCTTCTTAGTAGGATTAAAAGATAACACCATCCAACACATTATTGTGAGGTTTTTGGGGAACTCTGGAATGGAACCTGAAATAAAGTGTTGCATCTGTAAATATATATAAAAAACTAGAAGCTGATAGACAACTGCTCAAAAGAAGCAAATGTGTTTTCAAAAAATAAGCCATTAAAATTGCACTGCTACGCTGATGAAAAACAGATGTACTTGTCAATGAAATCAGACAGAGTAGACAGAGTAGACAGACTTAGTGCCTGTGTGAAGGACATACAAACCTGGATGACACTTATCTGCTTCGTTACCCTGAAAAAAACAAACAAAAAACAAGTTCATAGTCTGGCAGGCCTTTGGGGCCTAAAACACTCTGACCAGGTAGTCACACTGGACTGTGTCAGTGTAGCCTCCAACTCTAATGCAAGGAAACTTGGACTCTTATTTGACCAAGAGCTCTCTTTCACAGCACATATAAACCAAGCCTGTAAAACAGCCCTTTTCCACCTGTGTACTATCACCAAAATCAGAACAATCTTGTCTAAAAGTGATGCGGAAAAATGTATCTATGCATTGTTAGATCAAGGCCACATCACTGTTCCCTTCTAGCTGTGTGCTCTAAAAACTCTATAAAAAGCTTTTGACAAGTTCAAAAATGCAGCAGCCAGGATCTTAACTTGAACTAAGAGAAGAGAGCACATCACCCCAGTGCTGGAGTCCCTTCACTGGCTTCCTGTCAAGTTTAGAATTAAATTTAAAGTTCGCCTCCTGACATATAAAGCCATAAAGGGCATGGCCCCATCGTATTTGCAAGACGCTATAGAACCATATCATCCAAACAGAGCACTACTGGTGGTTCCTAGAGTGTCTAAAAGCACAGGAGGAGGGAGAGCTTTCACTTACCAAGATCCTGTGTTATGGAATCAGCTCCCTGCCCATGTTAAAGACAGTCAGTCTCTACATTTAAGACCAGGTTTAAAATGTTCCTCTTTCAATTAGCTTATGGCCAAGCCAGCTAGGAGCAGAAATAAAACCTGCAGTTTTAGTTAACCTGCCTTAGGAGCAGCTTTGCTGGGAGAAGTATGATAACCTGAGCACTATCCTCTGTTTCCTCATGTTTTCTCTGCCAACAACATTCACTATTCAGTTCACCTGGAGTTTGTTCACTGCTGTTCATCTGTCGTTCCCTGTCCCACTCCCCTCTGGAGAGTGCAGCTGTTTCAGATGCCTGGCTGTTGACCACACAGTGATGAGTGGAACCTATATCCCCCACTGTGCCCTGATCCTCTTACGTGGACCCAGACCCTCCTTTCCCTCACCTGGCTGGGTGACCCAATACCTGGCTAGGATGGAGGCTAGGATGGCCCCCACCCTACTGTGGATAAGCCTCACTCTGTCCATTAGTTGTGTGGGCTCTGGCCCACACAAACTCTATCTGCATATGGATGTGCATTAGTCCTGGACACATCTGCAGCCTGTCGTCCATGGGAGTGGATCTCTCCTTTACTGTGGTTCTCCTCAAGGTTTCTCTTTTTCCACTTTTTTTTTTTTTTTTTTTTTTTTTTTCCTTGCCGAGAAGGAGGGTCTAAGGGCAGGGGTTGTTCTGGGACACTTATCCGTTAGCTTGTCTGTTTCAGTTTCATTGTTGATTTTCTAACTTTCTGTTGGTTAAATCAATTATATGCAGCCCTCGCCTCTGCCACCCATGAAACTTGTACTGAAGGAGAGGAAAATATTAGCTGCTACTGGGATACACAAAATCAACTTTAAGAGACCAATGTGTTTCTGAAACTGTGAGCAAATTACTGTAGACTTGAGGACTATAGGATTATCAATTGTCAGGCTTTTCAACTGTAAGACCCACGCTGCAGTGGGGGGTGATCCTTTTTTGGGAGCGAGAGCATACAGGCCTAATTTAAACTAATGGAAAGAACACCTCTGTTAAGAAAGTCTCTATATAAATGTAACCAAGATAGAAGTTCATTTTTCAGCAATATCGTATAAAACTCATTCAGCAAACCATCTGGGCCTGGTGACTTGGAGATTGTAATAATATAATTGCCACCATGAGCTCCTGCTGTTGTAAAGGGTCATTCAAGGCGGAGACCTCATCCGGTGACAAAGCTGGAATCTGCAATCTGAGATCAGGGGTACGGGGTGTTATCAGAGCTATACAAGTTAACTTTGGAAAGCATCATTTCTCCCTCACTGATCTGTAACAGCGCTGCCATGTCACACTGTTAATGGTTTGGCTCTTGGCACATTTCAAGTGTCCTGCCGGAGCCTCACCAGCCTTATCTCCACGCTTCGATATTCATTAAGGTGAGTCATATTCTTTGAACGTTCTTTATACAGATCTCGAGATATCTTATTGTCTAAATCAGCTATTTGCCTTTCTAAAACTTTTTGTTTAGAAATAGAATCACGTTTCCCATTGGCCGCAGAGGAGATTGCGTGACCTCAAAGATAAGCCTCGAGAGCTCCCCAGACAGATGAAATGGAGACATCTGTTAAATTATTTTCGAAAAACAAAGAAATTTGATCATGAACAAAATTCAATTTAAACAAAAGAGGTGCGTGATTGGATATTACTATAGATTGATCAAATGACTGAACAATGGTGGTCAGTTTATTATATTAGAAACAGCAAAAAGTGCCAAATATCTGAAATGCTACATACAGAGAGAAATATAACTAGGAAGTGGATCCAGAAAATGTATACCAGTCCTCAAAGACGATTTATCCATTCCAGGGTCCAAGCATAAATTAACTTCCATAACTATCCCGCCTAAAACTCTTCAAACCTGCATGGTAAGAAGTCAAATGAAATGCACCATCAACAAATGAACCAGACAAGTGTATATATGTGAACAGACATGGCAGTGCGCACATTGAGACGTTAGCATAGCAGACTGTACACAAAACTACAAATGTATCACAGTTAACAGTATTCTCATCCCTCACCTGCTTCAACGCACCTTGAAATCTTCACACAAACTTTCAACTGCGGCGTCAGAGCAGAACATGGAGTGGGTGCCATCGACTTTGGTGTCACATTACTGACCTGTACTCGCTCCTTTGGCTAACCACCTCAGGATTGCGGTCTTCATAGATTCGGAACGGCTTATCCAAGTATTTCAGTTTGTCCTCCGTCCTGGCCTCTCGGATCAGCAGTTACTTGTTTTGATACTGGACAAAGCAAGTACAAAGCAAGTAATGACAGGTCTGCCTCCAGGGCCTGGTTTTTGGAGTGAAATACAATGTGCGTGGTTCATATCCTGTCCATAAAACCCATGAGAAAAACTTGGATGGTCGTGGTCCCTCAATCCCATCTGGTCGACCCATTAGATGTGCATTGTTCTGCTTGTTCCTCCCCTCCATTAGTGCTAGCTTAGCCTTTAGCTTATCATTAGAACCCCGGAGCATCGCACGGTGCTCCAGGGTTAAATTTCTTGATTAATTTTCTTGACAAATTAGACACTAAAACATATACAGAGGGGATCTGTGATATCTTATTATTTGCGTAAACTCAATAAAAAAATAAAATAAAATAAATCCAATTTCGCCTCATTTTAAGACTTTAATAATAAGACTTGGAGTTGGATATCAAACAATCCTTCTGTACTTTTTGTCCAAACATATGGCTGCAAGTTGATTAAATTAAATATTTAAACAGCTTTCAGTGTGGATAATGGATAAAACTGGCTAAAAAACAAAAAAAAGTGATGAAAAGAAAACGAAAAAAAAAAGTTTTGTCTGTAGTGTCCCCCCTTAATACTCCATAGAAGTGTAATACCCACTTTTAAAGGCACAATCACAGAACTTGGTCCAAGCGGGCATCACTCCTCTGACCTTTGTGTCTGTGGATGAGGGCTCTTACCATTGAGCCACTACATACTTCATTTCTCCCCTACCTGCTTCCAAATATGACAATTTATTTGGAGTGGTCTGGCCCAAAAATTCAATTTGTGCCATAGTCCGTCTGCAGTGGAAACAGTCTGACCTCTGATAACACTGTGGGTTGGCCTAGAAATTAGCTTATTGAATATCTCTCCACACCCTTCACAGCATAATCACACCTTGTATGGCTGATAGTGTTTTTTTTGTTTTTTTTAACTTAAGCACTACTTTTATTGTGCGGTTTTTTTCCATCCTCAAAATTAAAGGTCCTATGTGACGCAAAATTGACTCTTGTGAGCTTTAAGCCATGTTATAACGCTGTTACCTCCTCAAAAAAATACCTGGAGTTGTTTTTTGTTTCATTCACACGTTTGAGTAATCCTTTATTATCAGTCTGTCCACATCTAGTTTCTTCTTAGTATATTTTTATTTGCTCAAACTGCAAACAGCAGGTCTCATACAATAACTCAAATACGGAAGAAGCGGCGAAATGTCTTCAGTCCTACAACTTTTTGTCCAGCTGGCAGATTTTACTTTCGGCTTTTATTACTTAAGTATGAAAATTAAATCTAAAAATCTACTTTGACTTTGTTACGTCCCACCACTGATGCTAGTACATATGCGGCTAAATCAGAGAAAAGGTTAAGAGTTATGTAAATGACTCCACAGCCTCACATTGGCGCTGTTTCCTTTCACTGTTAGACCTTATTGGCCTGACATGTACATCTTATTTGCACTATTTTTAGTTTTTATTATGTTTAGGTGGTGGTAGTGCACAACCTTATACTGTACTAAGACATTTAGGGCAAGAAACAGACTGAAACTAAATGGTCTGTTCCACCTTGTGATGTCATAAAGTGGTAGTTTAAGTTACCATTTACCTTTTGTTCAGTACAGATTGGCAATTCCAGGGCTGAAATCCTCCAAATGGTTCTAATGAAGGTGTATGGAGTTAAAAACACAGCGGAGTACTTCCTGTATTACCACATAACATCACGTCGGCCTAAATATGCAGGGTTTGTGCGTTAGACATGCGCGAATGAAACATTATAACAGATCAGAAAATAGCGTAATATGGACCCTTTTAAGTGAACATTTGACTTTTTATTCAAATGAAATGTAAAAAGTAATTCATAGTGTGCAGCAAATTGCTTAGGATTAGCATTTAAACATCACCACCACCAAAACAAACAGTCTATTTCTGCAGTCATTCCAGTGTAATCTGCCTTACAACGCCAGCCACCAGTTTTGTCCAAGTAAAGTTTGTTTGGGGAGTTTTTTTTTTTTATTTCCAGTCAGCAGTTCCCTCAGCGTTTTCCACACCAATTGGTTTCAGAAAACAACCTCAACTTATTCTCGTGGAGAGGCTCAGCGGGGCATGCCATAAAAGCGCACTTCATTTGTCTCTGTGCAGATGGAGGGTGGAGGAGATGGCTACTGGCGCTCAGCTTCCGAGCCAGCTGCAGGCAATGTATGTTTGAGACGATGATATAAGCCAGAAGCCGAACCCCCATCATCTCACTCTTATAGGAACCAAGTGGGATAAAAACAGAAATATCGTACTTTGGTTTTTCTGGGCATGAGACGGAAGTTGGTTGTGGCTGGTAGTCCCTTTGCATGGACTCCTCCAGAATACACATTTCTTCAATACTATATGAAGATGTGAGTCTGGTCCCAGCAAGTTTAGATGGGAGTGACTGAACTGACAACTGACAGGGGGACCAAAGAGACAGAACAGAAGTTTTTAAATGTGCAAAGGAAGGTAGATTGAGCAGATAGTTGAGAGTGGGGTTGTTTGCAGTAGGGCAGGAGTAGATTGTGGGCAGCAGGGTTGGAGGTTGTGAGGTTCGTACCGGTCGTGGAGAGCTGGGTTGGAGACAGAGGAGCTGAGCAGTAGTGATGTTACGGTCTGTGTCGAGGCTTCGAAGTGTGTGTCGAGTAATCAGGAAAAATTCAGGCGAAGTGTGGTTCGGAGCGTGGTTTGATGATGTAAGCCAGTGGTCCCCAAACTACGGCCCGCGGGACGGATACGGCCCGCCTCCACATTTGGTCCGGCCCCCTGAACAATACCAGAGAACATTTTGATTTTTTTTTTTTCATATATGTGTATTTGTATTTGATAATAAAGTTGGACTTTTGCAATAAAATGTTCCTTAGTTTTGAACTATTTTCATTATTAACTATTAGTAACTATTTCATAAACGCATATAACGTGACATTCTGTTCCACCCTTCTGCGGTCTGACTGAAAGTATCGATGCTTCATGGGGCTTCATCTCACCATCACTACTGAGCGGGATCTGACAAGGAGCAAAAACATCAATGTAGAAAAGAGTAGCAAATACAAAAACAAGAGACGGTGCCAAGCAGAGCTGTACCACTGTGGATACATGGACGATCTGGCGCTGAGGGTCAGGTCCTGGCTCTCTTTGTCCTCCCCAGGTGGTGCAGCTTGATTGGCAGTTAGTTACAGGTGTCCGTGGGAGGAGCCTGAGTGTAGCCTGTCAGTCTGTTTCGAAACATATATGGCTACTTGCTTAAAAATCTCACAAGGGATTGAAAAATGTGTCAGATTTCTGCAGAATCAATGAGCAGACCTTTGTTAATCTGGTGAGAGAAATGTGATTTTGTTTGTAGATGACGATTGACCAATGAGCTTCTCTTCACACGCATCACTGAAACATACAAACTGCACAGAACGTGTTTGTTTCGGTGCCCTTCGTCGCTTCTCCAGCCAGAACCAATCTCCTCCATTTTGAGATCTTCCCATCCGTAACATCAACTCTATTTTCACACACAATTTTGGCTTCACAGACTGTTTGAATGTAGAACGCCAATATGTAGGTGCCAGTTTTTCCAAATGTAAAGTGTGCGATTGGCAAAAAAACATCACTTGGAACAGTAGATAATGGTATTAAAACACTATATACACAAATTAGTCGCAAAAATGTGGATTTTCGGTTTTGGTTCCACTTTATCCGTGAGTAACTTGAGTTGTTTGATCAAATAAAGTCCTTCATACTTTTCTCTGGATCATCAGTGGCATGTTCTGGGATCCCGAAGTAAACAAGATTGTCGTGCATATTGTGTGCCTGCAGAGCGACTGTGGTTTGTTTCATGGCTTTCACAGCGTGCGGACTAGACTGATATTCAATGAGATTAAAATGTATTTTTGTAAAACCCAAAATCATAGCAGCAGTCGCCTCTTAGGGCTTAATGAGATCGCTGATTTAGCCAACAGAGAGTTAGAAAATCAAACAGTGAAACAACCATTGGTCAATAACAGACTAACAAACGTGCACACATGTATCAAAAAAATACAGAGATATTGTTTTACCAGGCAAGTCTTCCCTCTTACTTTCTGTTTGAGTGCAGGAGATGTCAATTTTTTTTTTTTTAGAAAGCACACTAACTGAAGAAAATTGAATCATACATATTGAACAGATAAGTCTTTTTATTACGCAGACATGAATAGGGGAGGTGTTCT
The DNA here is from genome assembly GCA_019594935.1 of Periophthalmus modestus. Taxonomy (NCBI): domain Eukaryota; kingdom Metazoa; phylum Chordata; class Actinopteri; order Gobiiformes; family Gobiidae; genus Periophthalmus; species Periophthalmus modestus. Next base: position 26,952,868 of record JAIEZT010001373.1, on the reverse strand, counting down.
GGTCATGTCTCATCAGGAGGAGGCCCCGGGGAAGACCAAGGACACGCTGGAGGGACTATGTCTCTGGGCTGGCCTGGGAACGCCTTGGGGTCCCACCCGAGGAGCTGGAGGAAGTGTCTGGGGTGAGTGAAGGCTGGGAGTCCCTGCTGAGACTGCTGCCCCTGCGACCCAGCCCCGGGATAAGCGGAAGAAAATGGATGGATGGATGAGACATGAATAGGTTTGGCCTTTGGCATGGTAACACCGATTAATTTTCCTCTGCCAAGGCAAATGGTTTGGGCACGGCAGCTCTAACTGTCGGATGTTGTAGGCGCCAAGACCAAAGTCACTCCTATGTTGGTTCATTGTTCTGCAGGAGTGCCCAGATTTTGGTAGTGCAGGTATTATTGTCTAGATGAGTTCAAAATGACACTGAAATCTCCTCCTGTAATGAAAGGTTTAGAGACAGTATAGAGAAAAAAATACAGGAGAAATGTGGGTCGTTACTCTTTGGACCATAAACATTACAAATAGTTAATGGGTGATTACTGATTGATAGACTAGAGACAACAAAAGCAGCCCTCTGCAGCTGTGACGGTGGAGTTATGAGAGAAAGAGACTCGTGTTGATCAGGATAGAAACCCCTGTGTCTGGAGCTGTACTGTGAGGAATATGTTTGTGGGTACTTATGCGTCTTTAGTATTAGCGATGAACGAGTCAGCTCTTTTCAATGGTTCCCTAACCTGAACAGTTGGTACAGATCCGAGGTTTAAACTGAATCTTTTCCTGCCAAATTTTTATACTGATTAATGCTGAACCAACACAAGAATCAGCGCAGAAGCAGAGCAGGTGAGATTTGGAAGAGATTGTTAGTTTTAAACAAAATATTAGCCTTTTATTATTGTAGGGCAATGTTTTATTTAAATTTTCATAATTTCGAAGGCTAAACACACTCCCACTCTCAGTTTGAACCATTTTAAACTAATCTGAGCCTTGCATAATCTCTCTCTGTGATTAGTTTGTAGATAAATTGAGTTTTCACATGTTCGCTTCTCTCATATTGTCGTAATGTCTGATGGACCAAAGAGGCAGACTCGGGATTAATAAAATGAACTAGGTTTATTACAAAGAAAAATGCAAGAGCTGGGTGTGGGAGGAGGCTGTGGTGATCAGTAAGTCCAAAAACGGGATCTGAAGAAGACTAGAGAAAACTACTTCAAGTACTATGAATACACAACTAAGCAAACTGGACCAAGCAGTTAAGATACCACGGAGGATACGCAGACGATCTGGCCACATGTGGAGAAATGAGTGGAGTCTTTGTAGTCCAGAGGTAGAAGCTTGATTGCTGATTGGCTCCAGTTGAGTCACTACTCAACCATAGGTGGGGCGAGGGTGGCGCCCGACTCTCTGCCCAGCTCCAGGCACAGTCACAGAATGGAGTGTGCGTCGAGTGTGATCAAATTTAACCACTCGGTAGGTGTTGTCCACTTTTTTAGCTCTGACGTGGTGAAATGGGAGATAGTTAAAGTGGGACTAAACGCCAAAACTCTGCCCACAACCACATTTCAAATAGAGCTGCTGAACTGGAAGACTGAGAGAGGAGGAGGGGCGGGGTCTGGAGGTATAAGGAACATTGTGATTGGTCTAACAGGTATCGACACTTAAACTCCGCTCCTACAGCCAGGTGTTTGTAATCAGAAACGCCTGGCTGTAACCAGGGCAGTCTTGTGTGATGTCACCCACTGCTGGAAATTACAGAGGTCACAGAAGGCAGCAACCACTCAGTTTTATATGTTTTTGACCACAAAGCTGCACATTTACCTAATTTGCACTTACATTTGTTTTAATAGATTCCTTTTTCAGACCAAGGTTTACTTTATTTTCATCCCTGACAGTCTGGACTGCTCACCAGCTCTTTTCCTCAGAGTGGTCACGTGATGTTGCTGTGACGTGTGTGGTCAGCTGACTTACTCTGGTTTTGGCGCTGTCTTCCTACCGGTGGAAGCACTCACCGGTGGGAAAGTAGAGAACCACGTTATGGACATGGACGGAGCAAACCATCCTTGGGACAGAGGACAACAAACACTGTCGCTGGACTTTAAACTGGGAAGAGGGGGCCTTTTTACTCTCACACACCTGGAATACTATTCTGAAGAAATCGGACTGCAGATGGAGCGGCCGTCCTGCCTCCACCGGTGGGCTGCTTAAATCAGCTGACCGGACACGGCACAGCAACATCACATGACCACTCTGAGGAAGAGCAAACTGTTAAGTATGAAAACAAACTAAACCTTGGTCTGGAAAAACAATCTATCAAAATCATTTATTAATCAAGGTGTTTCCACATTTGTTGGATTGTATGGTCTGGTTACGGTTAGGGCCTGGTTTTAAGATTCTGGTTAGAGGTGAGGTGAGGTTGGGGTTTGTGGAATCAAATCAACAATATTGTCATGATCCACGTGTTCCTGTCCTTTGTTTTGCCTCCTTTCCCCCTCCCTCACCTGCCTGACTCCGGAGCTGGGCGGAGTCCTGGCTCCTCCCGAGCGCACCTGCAGCCCATCAGCGCAATCAGCACCACCTGCCGTGAATAAGAGGAGCCAGGACCAGACACTCGGTGTCAGATCGTCCGCGTGTCAATGTGACTACTCCAGCTCAGCCTTTTTGAATATTGTACTTACCTTTTTCCGAGTCTTACTAGATTTTTGCTGTTTCCTCAGATTCCTGCTCTCTGGACCGTCCCCAGCTCCCGCACCTCCGGCTCCGTTCCCACCTCATCATCCCGGTATTGTCTCGTCCTTGTCTCCTCGTCACACCCTAGTCTCTGGCTCTTACCTGCACTCTGCTCCGACTCCCGCTTCCTGGATCCTACCTATTCCTCGTCCGTGGCTCCGCTCTCTGCTCCTGTGTCTCCAGCTCCCATCCTGCTCTCCGCCTCCAACCCCGGCTCCCGCTCGTCCCAGCCTGGCTACTGTTATTATTGAACATTTATTGCACTTTGTAAATAAACACTGTTAAACCGTCCCGAGTTCTGCGCTCTTTGGTCCACCTTTCCTGTCCCTTACGACAAATATCTTTTAAATGTGAGGAAACAGGGCTGTGGGAACATACATGGACGGTGCTAGGCTGGGTAAGGGGTGTCTCAAACCCTCCTACCAAAGTCTCCGACCCCCCACTGCAAATATTCACTGACTAGAATAACAGATATACACAATTGGCATGCAGGCTAATCAGGAGAGTTGGGCTGTTTAGAGAGAGAGAGCGAGCAGCCCAGGCTCTCCATGCGCTCCTCGCAGTCCCAGCGCTGATGGCTCACGGCCCTCTGCTCTGTGCCCGGCCTGCTCTGAGCACTGATTGGCTGCCTTGGCCGTGTGTCAAATTGGCTCTACTGTCTCTCATTGGATGCTGGCACTCTTTCCCCGCTGTGTCATTCGATGTTTTTGTTTAGTTGGCGTACGATTGGCTGCATGTCGAAAGTGGGTGGGAGCACAGTGCAAATCCACGGTGATTATAACAGTCACAGGACGGGGAGGAATACGCAATCATGGAGCTAACAAAAAGGTATTTTCTGCATCATGTATATAATGTTCTGTGTGCATGAAACGGGGGCACGAATGGGCAGATGGACTGGGGTAAAGAGGCAATTGGGACATGTGCTGCAAAATGATGTAAGTTTCTAAACATTCTAAGCATCTAAACGTTCAAATTATGAAATAAAAGCTAACGACTGTGAATAAAAGGGCTGTATTTTGCGGTTGGCAGTGTAGCAGTGGCTCAGGAGAGGTTTAACTCATCTCAAGATCTAAAGCCAAACAGCTAAAGCCACAAGACAAACAGGAGCATTCAGTCTAAGGCAGGTGTCTACTAAAAAAGGTAAGACTGGCTTTTACTGGAGTCCACGGTGAGAGAAAATGCGAAGGAGGGAGGGATCATGTGGTAAACGTCAGGCCCAGCTGCATCTTTTGCCTGCGTTACAAATTATAGGCTATTTATTTAACATTTAAATTATGGCTAGTTATCTGCGTTATGTGATTAAGGAAACAATAATGGCCTATCGTACTCACAGCCTCCAAAATACACCAAGAGACAGCAGATAATAACAGCTTTGTTCGAAAATTTCAGTGGATATGGTAATTAATTAAGTAAATCAATAAATATAGACAGAATTTTAGTTTTGATTTTAATATGTGTTGCTATATGTTGCCTCAGAATTTTCATCGCCCGCCCGTCATATAACTAGGAACCTCCATTGTCTCCTCTGTGAAAATTCTCTGGAGCAACCACTGGGAACATAGGTACGCCCCCTGAGAGAACATGAATGTGAATGAGCAGCTGAGTTCGCTTTGGGAAAAGGTTTGGCAAAAGAAGACAAGAAAACAGCTTGCATACAAAACACAAATGAGCTGGTTCTGCTTCGAGTGCGCTCAAATTTAACCACTTTGGGGGTAGGGTGTTTGTTGTCCACTTTTTTAGCTCTGAGTGGGGAAACGGGAGTTGGTTAAAGCGGGACTGAACCCACAACCACATTTCAAATAGAGCTGCTAAACCGGGCAGTACATGCATGACTAAAGAGAGAGAGAAGAGAGAAGAGGAGGGGCGGAGTCTGGAGGTATAAGGAACAGTGTGATTGGTGTAACAGGTATCCACACTTCAAACTCCGCCCCTCCGCTCTCTGTGTTTGTAATCAGAAACACCTGGATGTAATCAGGGCAGTCTTGTGTGATGTCACCAACTGCTGGAAATTGCAGAGGTCACAGAAGGCAGCAACCACTCAGTTTTATATGTTTTTGACCACAAAGCTGCACATTTACCTAATTTGCACTTAAATAACGCTTTCCACGGTCGTTGAAAATAGATTGGGACGTCATGTCAGTATGTCACATCAAGGCAAACAATCGCTAGTTCCATAAAGTTGCCTGTGGATTAAGTTTGAAAAATGTTTTACTTGTATTTTCACAAGCTGCAACATGTTGAAAGGTGAAGGAAGGAAGAAATGCTCTACTGCTCTACATATAATTCAATAAATCCTTGAATTCATGAACCATGCACTCCTGGGGGCTGTGCAAATTTGGACTCTAGATATGCAAAGCGGTTGCCAGAGAGGACATTTTCATCCCTATTCCAAAACCTGCAAAGCTCGGTTTTCTCTATATTTTGTCCTTTACCATTAGCATTAGCCCACAAAAATCTCAAATGATAAATAATCCAGAAGGTGTCAGCTGGCACCAACCCATCAACCACATTTACGTGAGGTCAAAGCCTTGTTCAAAGTCATTGCTGAGTCTGTAAAACTTTTTATTTTAGATCTGCATAAAAAGCGTGCAACTGGCATCTGAGCTAAAAGCGAACCAACTGTCATTTGAGGTCTCGATGCGTTTCTGGTAAGCATCTGGAGACCATAAAACCTCCTCTTTTACATCTAGTGGTGAGGAGAACAAGTAAATGATATAACAAACATTTGATATATTCTACACTGACTGTGTTGTCAGTCTGCTGGCCTGGGAACGCCATGGAGTCCCACCGGAGGAGCTGGGAGGACATATCTGGGGTGAGGGAAGTCCTTGGGAGTCCCTGCTTAGAATGGATGGATGGACTTTTTTTTTGGTCAGGCCGTGCATTAGGGCCTGGCTTCACCATTCACCATTACACTGATCCACTGAGTCTAAACTAAAAATGCCACAATTCACCCTGAATAAACCTTTAGTTTGTTTGAAGACACGCCCTTTTTCGACTGCTTCACATAACGTTGCATTTCTACTTCGTCCGTGACATTTTTGCCATCGGTTAAGTTCTGGCAGACGATAATTAGCAGGATCACTAACACGCAAAACTCCCGGTACGTCCTCCTCCGCCAACACAACCTCCTCCATTTTGAGTTCTTACCATTCGAAATGTTAACTCTTTTTTTTTCACGTACCATTTTTGGCTTCACAAAGGGTTTGACTGTAGAATGCCTTTGCAATACGCATGTGCCAGTTTATTTGTCAAAATTGTAAGGTGTGCTATTGCCAAAAATCACTTGGAACAGTAAATAATGCGATTAAAACATTGTACACACAGTTTAGTATCAGAAAAATGGATTTAGTGTTTAGTTCCGCTTTATCGGAGTCCGCGAGTAACTTGAGCTGCTTAATCATAAAGGGCTTCAGTGGCCTGTTCTGGGATCCTGGGGTAAACATGATTGCCGTGCATACTGTGTGCCTGCAGATCTGGTGTGTTTTTTTTCATGGCTTTGTTTTTGGCAGATGCTGGTGTGAGCTGAGTTGCGAGAGCTTTTACTGAAGTGTGAGCTCTTTGATTTGGCCTTGGCTAAATGGTTCTCACGCCTCAAACCACTCACGGTTATTGTACGTGTGATAGGCCGTCCCATCGCTAAGACTCCACCTAGACAGGCTGGTATGGGAGTAGTAAATACGAATTTTTACTTATAATAGTGCATCAAATTGTAACAAAATGAGGAAATGGATAAAACCAATTGTAATCCTTGTTTTTACAGGTACAGTATGTGGCTTTCTGGATGTGGCACGTCACCTGCGTAATTCCATGGAAATATGACGTTAAAACCATTTTTCAGAACAGACCGATTCGTTTTATGCCATACTGTTGAAAATTATAGCTTAAGGAACAACATCTCCATGGAAACAAGCCAGGCCAAATGAGACTCAGGTTTGTAGAGACGCAATATTTGTAAGTGCAATAAAGAAAAAATATTTTTTTCTTTACTTTAAAACAAGGGTGTCCAAACTAGGGCCTGGGGGGCAAATGCAGCCCTCAGACCAGCTTTTATTGGCTCTCTGGCCTCCTGCTGAACCGGCCCATTTGACCATAAGCAGTACTTTTAACAGCAAATTAAACTATTTCTTCCACTATATCCTCAAACATCACATTGCAGTGTGATACAGACCTAAAATGAATGTGTTTCAAGTCTTATTAATACACAGCAGCTCTGTCAAAGCTGAGTAGAAAAGCACCGCACTGTATTGATCACTGGTCTGTGGCCTTCTGCTTTAAAATAAAAAAATATATATATATATACCGTGTAAATTATTGCCCTGGTGCCACCCTTGCATGGGCCACCCCGGTGAAAGTGTGTGCACGGCCCTGGATGTGGAGAGCACACATGGAATACTCCAGTTCTGTTTTTTTTAGAAGGTTGTTGTTTGGTCAGCACTAGAACACTGTTTTGTGCATGTTTTGAGACCCTTGTAGCCTCTTGGCCAGAAAAAGAAAAGGATTTTGGTAGTTGTGGTTGTGGCCTCAGGCAAACTCCACAAGAAGAAACTATTCCACTATTTGTGTGTCTGAGTAAAAGCAGCGCGTCCAAAGACATCGCCTGTGCGCCAAATTACATTGTGTTAACTTTATGAATATAATTTCTTGTAAACTATGGGCGAACAATGAAACCACAAACGATCATTTTCAGATAAATTTAGACTTTAATTCCTACTGGTTTGACAGCCCAGAGCAGGAGAGTTACACATTCCTGGCTGAAGAACAGACCAGCAATTTGTCCAAGTCGTGTCTGTAGAACATTCTGTCTGAGCTGGTGGAGACAGTAAATTGATACTGTGCAGTGACATCGGGCTGGGGGTGTACTATATGTAGCCTATCCCTATGGAGAACGTTACCATGGAGACACAATGCGAACATTAGCCAGCGCTGCCAAAAAAGTTTTAAGTTAAAGTTCTGAAAACTAAAGAAAAACCACAAAATGAATTTAAACAAGACACTATGAGGAACCTGTGATCAATGAGCGTTCATGATCCCGTTTAAGTGTCTGATTTTCAAAAAAAAAGGTGAGACTGACTAAGTGAAAAACTGTTGGCAGATTGTGACTGTAATTTTATGTAAGAGACAACAGCACATATCATCCGTCTTTTCAATGAAGTCAGCTCTTTCTGGTTAGATGTGTTAAAATAAGGAAAGGCAAGTTTATTTGTACAGGACAATTGCTACACAAAGTAATTCAAAGTGCTTTACAGAATAAGACAGACATTAAAATCACAATACAACAAAAAATATATATATACATCATAAAAAAAACATTAAAACAGAAGAGTGCAGAATAAAAAACCTTTCAGTCGTTTTCACAGCTAAACAGAAGCGTTTGGAACCTGGATTTAAACGTTGTCTAAGTAGAGGCCTGTCTCACATCTTCAGGACGACTGTTCCAGGTTTTTTAACACTGATTCTCCAAGTTTAAAACTGACTCTGGGCACCAGCAGGAGGCTTCGGCTAATCTAGGATTAACTAAACCAGGACTACATCAGGACCAAAGCAGGAGGCTGGTCCCTGAAGTCCTAAGATGGCACTACTATGTCAGAGATGTACTTTGCAACCGATGAGTGAAGTAGTCTCAGGCTGAAATAGGAGCTGCTAATGTCACAAGTTTCAAGTGTGAAAATCTAGTGTTGTAATGATGTGTTACTCTCACAGCAGGCTCCCTTCTCCGTAGAGCTGAACTGTAACATGGCCTAGTGCCATCACCTGCTTGTCTTCATGGTGAAGTTTAATGCCATACTGTGGAACATTCCACACAAATCCATAAAATCACCATAGTGGCAAGCACATGGCATACACTCCAACTTTTATAGAGCACCTTTAAGTGAAAAAAAACAAACAACTTACATTTGTAATTGTATTTGAAATGTAAATATTGTATGTACACTTTAAATAAACATATGAAAAAGAGAATATTACTCAAATATTAGTGAAAACATTGGACTAAAGTAACTTAAAAAATCATGTTTACATTTTTTTCGAGGACCTTTGTGGAGCCGAGGGAAGAAGAGATCTTGGTGTATTAACAACTAATAAGGACAATGCCTTACACTTGTAATGCATTTTACAGGTTTGTGGAAGCTTCTCAAAGCATCAGATTGTTGTCATTATTACTTTACTCCACTCTGTGGTCGTAAGCTACTACTGCAGCCACAGCTGCCCTGGGGCAGACTGACAGAAGTGAGACTGCCAATCTGCATCATTGGCCTCTCCGACCACCACCAAACACTCACACACACCACATTCATGAGGACAGAACAACAGAACTCTGAGCTTAACCTGAAGGTTGGAGGACCACTTCCCCCCAAGGTATTTTCAAATGAACAATAACACAACGGTGGCACAGAAATAGCCTGAGTTGTGGTCTACTTTGGTGTTTTATGTCACATTTCTTATTTCCACTGTGCTTCTGCTGCTGATATCTGAACAGGTAGTTTGACTGGGTTATTAGTGTGGCTCGGGCTTTAGCTGTGACCTTTAATGGGGCCGTGCCGAATAAAAGTGGTGGAGTAAAGCGTCCATGCTACACTTACCTCCTCATAGTGTAATGTCACGCCGGAGATGGATGTTCAGAGTAGTGCATTCATCCAGTGAATAAAGCCTTCAGACCAGAGACTCTCAAGGGCAGGCACTCCCACAAGTTACACACCGCGTCCTCCAAGACTGTTGGACTGTGGAGGAAAAGCTTATATTGTAAATGTAAGTCCAAAACAAGAAAGACTCTACTATCTGGAAACGACATTAAATCTCCGATATTTGTGGTGTAGACAGACTAAAAATAACAGATTCGTCAAACATGTGAATGAAACAAAACACAACTCATAAGGTAACATCATTCTAATATGGCTTAAATCTCACAAGAGTCACTTTTGCGTAATGTAGGACCTTTTTAAAGTCAATGTAAGCGTATATTTCTTTGCAGAAGAACATTTTTACATGCAAACTGTCAGTAGATTTGCCCCTCGACCCTTGTCCTATATCATGCATTGTTATTTCTACACTTTTAAATACTTCTAGGTATCTTGACATTGGTATTTCAGGTTTTATAAGTAAAAAAAAAGTGGCTATTATTATTATTATTTCTACCATGTTATGTTGTTCCCTTCTTAAAAAAAAGGCCTAAAGTGGTTTCATATGTGATCCGTGCATGTTTGAGGCATTCCAGACAAAGCAATAACATCTCCACTCAGATCAGATATAGCGGTGTACTCTTCAACAGAAAAGGTACAGTGGAAAGTCTGAAATTAGTTTAACTCCTATTCGCTTCTTAGCTCAGAAACTTTTAAAGAAAAACTGTAGAGACCAAAGTGCAAAGAACAAACCAACTTTCTTACTTTTTCTTGACTGTTAAAGCAGACATATTGCACTTGTGTCTGCTGTATAGTTATAATCTATGACACCTGGGGATTATTATGTCATAATTTGCACATTTTAAATCACAATATTGATCTAAAATGACTTTAACGCATGAGAAAACTGCAGCGCCCAATGGGAGCGGACATCACCGTAAACGTCATCACCACTAAGAGATGGCCTCGCCTATGGATAGCTGCACATCACGCGCCAACGAGCAGCGGATTTTTTTTCCCATTTATGCCCAAATGTCTACACAACGCTGTCGAATCCTACGTGTATCATTTAAGAACATCAAATCGGAGAACGAAAAAAACGTCACAGTGGGCGTGTCCCGGTGGCAGTGAAAATGGGGGTTGATCAACAATATGGCGTCTTAGCGATCTGTTATGTCCAAGAAATAATGATTATATTGATGGCTCCTCACAGTATTTAGCCTTTCGAATGAACAAGGTCTATAATACGACTGTACCAGGTCTAAACTAAGGGCTTAACAAGGTTTAAACTTGGACTACACTAGTGTTACAGAAGTTCTAAACAGTTCAAAAGGAAGAGAAAACTGGGCATGAAATTTAACCCAAATTATGCTAGTGCTAGAGATCAAGGATATGGGTTTTTCTGATGGCTGATTGTTTAGAATAGAGAGAAACAGATGAGCCGATGAGCTCTGCTGATATTTTTAAGCCTAATATGTAGGTTTGGTTTTGATAATTTTCCCTAAATCATGTCGATTTTTTGTGCAATTATATCTTCACATTCAAGTTTTATGCATCCTTTTTAGGCAGCGGGTCAGCTCAAAAATACTGGCGACTGATTGAAATTTAAGGCCGATATCCGATATGCTAAAAAGAGCAAATATCGACCCAACACATCGGACAAACAATATATCAGTTTATCTCTAGAACAGAAAAGGAGTTTGTATAAATCCAGAACAAATAGTTTGAGGACCACTGCTAAAGTACAACATACATGTAACTTTTTTAAGTTTGGTTTATTTAAAACTAAAAAATTGGTCCAAAACGGCTTAGTACAGGACGGTGTGTAACATTATTAATATAGAGAGACCCAAAAGAGCACTTAGAGTCTCTTTGTCATGGGTGCCCTAGTCAAAATACGATACAAAAAAACCTCCAAAACAAGTAAGTCCATATAAAACTGGTACTTACAAGTGGCTGGATATCGGGAGGTGGGTGAATTTTCTCAGCACTCAAGCCCCCGATGCAGGACTATACAGGATTTCTCAAACACGCATCAATCGGATCAATCAAAATATAGGTTTGAGTAAGTTAATGATGAGGGAAAATAGTTAGAACAAGGCCAAACTCTCATAAAAGTTGATTTTGTCCAATAAATGTGATCCACTACCCCACGTTGTCCAATCATACGACGAGCCCATATTTGCTGTATTTTAAAACCCAACCAAAATGTCAAACGCGCTGACAGAAAATAGTGTAAAAAGAATACGAAGCAGCCTCGCAAAACACAAAAGTGCAGCTCCAGATGTCAGATTAAAGATTCATGCTCTGCGCTGGCTCAACTTTTACAGCTTCTTCAATGATTAAGATGTGATTTTTTTTTTTTTTTAGCTGGGAAATGTCACGAAGGAAGCCTTTTACAGTACAATAAACGCAGGTAATCTGGCGTGCTCGGAAGGGGGTAAACGCTCCGAGCTGCCTGTAAACACCCGGAAGAGGGGCCCCAAGGTCAGGCTGAGCGGCGCACTCCTGAGGACAGCTCTGGAGGCCGGTAACAGGACATTAAATACACGTTTAAAGATAGCTCGCACTCTGTTCTCAAAGGGCACGAGTGGGTGTTTTTTGGTGGCTCTCCCAGTCTCCCGGGCAAGAACTCATTGAAAAGCGCATTTGTATTCCCAATCTGTGTCAACAGTTTTGAGCGAGAAAGGGGAGATGACAAATGAGCATTCCTGCCTCACAGAAAAAAGGTCTTTGGTTCAATTTCCGGACTTAAAAGAATGCACAATAGACCCCAGCTACAGGTGCTTTAGATTGTGAATCCAGCCCCAAATTCCGGTCAGAGGTCCCTGGGTATTCCTCCTGACACGTCGCAGGAACTGAAGGACGACATGGACACAGAAATTTGAATCAGCGCAGCCCGGATGAGGCTTGTTGTACAAATTTGAATGATGATATTTCATATTCATTGGTTTTGAGTGATCTTCAAAGGTCTTACATGAGTCGATTTTGCATAATATGAGCTTCAAATCATGTTTTAATGTTGTTACCTCATCAAAAACATAGCTGGAGTTGTGTTTTGTTTCATTCACGTATGTTTGAATAATCCTTTGTTATAAGTCTGTGTAATGAACAGGCCATTCGTTACTTACTAAGATAAGTTCACACATGCACTTTGTTTCACTTGACATTCACAATAGCGCTAGTTTTTAATGAGGTTTATTGAGATTATATTTTATTAGGTGTTTGGTTTTAGGGTTTCTTTTTGGTAAATGGGTTTATTGAGTTATGTTTATTGGAAGATTTTTACTTATTAAACAGATAATGTTAATTTTGCATGTCTTGGTTTTACCCAGTGGTACATAAGGCGCCAGGAACCATCGTTGATTGTTCTGCTGCTGGAGAAGGACTGAGCCAAAATCCTCCTGGCACTTTATTTGCACCTGCACGCTTGGAACTTGATCACTTCGTTACTTTTTTGGTAAAATTAGAACATTTTAAACAAGAAATAGATCACGTCATTCTTGCTTCTGTTAATTTCACGTCTAACTCACTGTAATCCAGCTGCTTTTACTCTGTCAGAATGATTCTAGTGAAGGTGTATGGAGTTTAAAAACACAGTGGAGCACTTCCTGTATTACCACATGACAACACAAGGTGAAACAGAGTGGTTTTTTTTGCAGGGTTTGTGCACTAAGCATGTGTGAATGAAACAAAAAACTCCAGGTATGTTTGTGATGAGGAAACAATATTATAACAGATCACAAAATGGCATAAATTGGCCCTTTTTTTTGAGACAAGCGTAGACTAGTCAGAGTCAGACTTTCCCCAAGACTTGTAAGGGCTGTCGGCTATTATGAAACACCATTATGAAGAGGCGGAGTCGACAGCGTGGCCGTTTGCGTGGCCCTTTGTTGTGATGACATTTAATCATGTGAACGATGGAGTAGAATCTGTCATAAAATGCCGCATGTACTATAGCTCTAGTATTCACATGCATTCGGTTTCTGGGCACATGCACAGCTTTGGAACTACTTTTCAAACAGACGAGTGAAGCAAGAGGCCACATAGGTCACATGATCACTATATCGACTGATCGTTTAATATATGAACGCTGGAACAATATAGTTGAGCCTTAAAATTTATCGTGTTTACAATTTCTTTGCAAAAGTGGGAGCATTTTGGTTGTAATATCATAAGATTTGAACTATTACTTGAATTTTACTTCTGTGGCTAATTAGTTCTTCTGCTATTTTTTGCAGCTCAGGCCACTTAATGATACTGTCTGTTTTACAATGTTTTATGGGATTATCTTGCATTATTCTTTTTGTATCAGTGGCATAAAGTAGTTTCAATATTGTTGTTTATCGCAGTATATCTCTGTAGCAACATATCGCGCTTCCAAATGTTCTCATGACAGGCCTAGAAAGATGGAATACACAGCCCATTAGCTCATCCCAAACTCACGCTCTACTACTCTCTCTTATGAGTTTGCAATCAATACAGCGTGTAAGAGTTAAACACAGCAGCCACATAAAACTGCTGCTTTTACGTATTTATGAGAAGGTAATCTGGAGTAATACAGCTTCAAGAGGCAAACGAGACCCATTTTGCACATTCATTCGTTCTGCTTCTTGTTCAGACGACATGATTTGGAGAAAGACCCGTCATTTCAGCGCAATCTGTCTGCAGCCCGGTGTATGCAAGCTAATAGGAACTTCGCCCAGAGCCATGGAAACACCTCAGCACCCCGTCAGCCTCTCCCAGCGCTGTGACAACCTGAGACCGCCATGACATTTACACCTGCAAAAATACAGCTGCACAGAATCCGGTGCATAAGCTGTGAACATCCACCACCCCTTTGTCCGCCACAGATTGGTTTTCTGTCTGCGGGCAAAAAAATACATTAACCCAAACACGTGAAGACGTAAGGGAATCCGAGGTTTAGTTGGTTTCGTGGATGAGTACAATTGCGCACTTATAGAATGGCTTTTAATCAGGGCCGGCACTGTCTGCTGTTAAGGCCTTCTCCCCCAGGGGCCACTGAAATTAGCTTCCCATTAAATGAAATGACAAACATGGCTGGGAAAAATAGGTAGTTTGTGTTTTGCCGCTGGTGGGGATTTAAAGCAGACCTATTATTCAAAATTGACTTTTTAGAGCTTTTATCCACTTTATAGTTGTTTCCCCTCTCTAGTTACACTCTCAAAGTTGTGTTTGGAGCGAGTTGTGCATGTTTGAGCAATTTTTAATCGTTTATTTTCAAGATCAACTCTTGTTTTCTCCAGCACTGATACACGCCCACTGTAATGTACTTACTTCGTTATCAAATTTTTTTTTTTTTTTTAACTGGAGATACACCTACGATTCGGCAGCGTTGTGTAGTTTGGGTTAAATGGGAAAAAAAATCATAGGAGGGGCCAATTCTTTGCTTTGAGAGGCCAATTCAGCTTGCTGTGGGGGACGTTTTTACGCGATGTTGTCAGCGGACTTGTTTCTTGTATTAAGTCGTTTTAGATGATTATTGCAATTTAAACTGGGAAAATTATAACATATTGGCCATGGGTGTCATAGATTATAACTATAGAGCAGACACAAGCAAAATAAGTCTGCTTTAAACGATAAATTGGTCATTTTCATCAGCGCTTTTTCACCTTCAAGGCAAGGAAACATTCACCCATTCACCTGTGTACGCAGATACTGAGGGTGAGGTGGGTTAAGTCTCTTGCCCAAGGACACAACGATCAACCTGTGGTTCAGTGGATCTGCCCAAGGATGTCTTTATGTTGAGAGCAGGATTCGAACTGTCATTTATCGTTGTGTAGTCTAGGCTTTATTAAATGAGACAGTGAGTGGCATGAAAAGGGGGTTAAAAAAAAAGTAATTCAGTAAATTCTCAGAGCCCAGAATCAGCGTTGAACATACATATTATCTTTTACATATTTACTTTTATAATACTTTAGAATGTAATAACCTTGACACAAATGCTGAAATGTCCTCCATATTCACAGCGCAGCTCAAAGCGCGTTCACAAAAACTGAGCAGCTATGAGTTATGTGAAAATACTTTTTTTCTCTCAACGGTGGAGATCCCTGGTATTGTAGCATTAGATCAATGAAGAAAAAAAAAAAGTTTGCTTCCACCTTGGTCTTGAATTCAATTAAAATAGGCCAGAGCAAATAGAAAAATGCATTTATTGTGTATTGCGCCATTGGATGAGGATGTTTTTTAAACTCATGGCATTTCATAGAATTGAAATAATGTTTCCAGTTCAAGGTTACAATTGTAACCAGCAGAGGATCATATTTGGTAAGAGAAGACAAGTATTCCAAGTAAAACTGAAGAAGGAATTCCATGAAGGCTTGAGAGGTTCCCTGGGATCGATACTGTTGAAACTCCTTATCTTCAGTAAAAGTAAAAACATGCAGTTGATGAGGCTGTGTTATCTGTCAGTCCATCTTCGTCTGTTTTCCATCCAGAAGGCCCAGGTGTCACCATGTCTGAGTCGTGTTCATCATTTTTTTATTCACTCCTTTATCTGTAAGTTTCTTGGGAATATGGGCAGATTGAGCAGCTGGGTTTTGGTCGATGTTTTGATAAGTGTGGGCGGACATCTAGAAGACTATGGACGGCAGCCAAAATAATACAAAAACTCTATATTTTTCCAGTGATGCGACGAGGTTTCCTACTCAGCAAAATGGACGATTCTATACGAACTATATTTTGGCAGCTCAAATATGAAAAGAAAGAATACGTTTGTCAGTTGGATGGTTTGTTTTGTTCCAGGAAGAGACACATGGACTTTTGGTTAGTGGGTGACGGCTTAACCCACTGCACCACTGGTACCTTAGTAAAAAGCAGAAGGGTGAATGCAAAACTCACAAAAATATTACTGTTGTGTGGTAGCTTGGACAATGCAGTAGACAGCAGTATTGGAATTGCTTTGACAATATATGAAGAAGCATTCAATTTTGTGTAATATCCTTTGGGCAGAGGAGTAGACAGGACAGAACCATAGGAGCACTTGTCCCAGGCCCCTAAGACTCTAGGGGCACAGAATTCAACGCTCTTCCTGTTCAGTTATATTTACAGGGGGTGACAGCCTGTTTGGTTGATACTTTGTCTAATCAGAGTACTGACTGAATACTTACACAATTCACTACATTATATTATAGTGTAAAAATGTAACTGTAGGTCTACCTATCAGTCTAAAGCAGGGGCTTTTTTCAAATCTGTGTAAACCCTCAGTCGTCCAGGTCTGATCCATAGCAAGACGAAGTTCAAATCTGTCAACTGGACAAATCGTTGTAGAAATGAAAAGGGTAACTGTACTGGAATATAGTTACTCAAAATAATTATTGTAAATAATACTTACTTCATATATTTAGTCACTTCCAAACCCACACCACCAGCATTCTCATTCCAGTCAACTTACTGAGTTTTGGCAATCCCTAAACCAGTCATTCCCAGTCTGCTAAGTCTCAGTTAGCTCCAAGCTTTCACTCATGCGTACAGAGGCAAAGTGGGAAAAGTGCCTTGCCCAAGAACACGACAGCAGTGTGTACATGGTTGGAGCTGAGATCGGCTCGATGCGCAGCACAGTAGCTACTAGTCACTTTAATTAAAATTGGAAATCATAAAATAAACAACCTATTCAAATTCAAATTAATTCAAATAAAGACTACCCAGTTTGTGGTTTTGTTTTAATATGTTTTTATGCCTCAAAATGAGCATTAGGACTGTGACATAAAACTCTCTCTTTGTGAACACAGAAGTGTCGTCCGGTGAAGTATTGCCAGGTTCGCAGGATTCGACGGCTTTTTAAGAGCCCACGGGTTTGGCCAGACCTATTTTCATCGTAAATTGTATTGATTGTTGATTTTATAATAATTCCATTGAAAGTCTTGAATTTCAGTGACAAATCTTCATATTCTAAGCCATCAGAGCCCTGCGAAGCTTCTATTTGTGCGTAAGAGAGAGGGGAGGAACACTAATTTCATAAATACAATAGAAAATCCAGCTGTGTCGTATGTTTCGCAGGTTTGGGCGTTTTCTCAGATACTCTTGCACATGTTGGGTGGATGAAGCCTGGCAACCCTGTAGTGACGGTAACAGTGAGGTTGTCAGGCCCAGTTTGTCGTAAAAGCTATTAAACCGTGCTTTCCTTGTGGTGGCACTTCCTGCTAAGTGAGAATCGTATTCATTTCAATGGAGAATTTGGGAAATGTTTTTCGGCTAAAATCTGTTATAAAGTATTTTTTTTTGTGTAAAATCTTCAGTGCTCACGTGAAATCAACACTGCACCGATTCTCTGGGAGGCTTTAAAATGGCTCTGTAGTCCGTGCAGAAGTAATTGTAGCTAAGATCTGCTGAACCGTACAAAATAATACAATCCCAGAGACAATGATGGTGCCCACAGCAACTTTGGGAATACAGAAAATATCTCCTTAACTCTATAACGTCAGATGCTGCTGCCGCCGATAGACTCGCGGTTGTGGACTTTCCATTACCGTAACATTTCCGCAAGTGTGAGTTATTGGCGGCGATAGCATCCGACGCTATAGGGTTAAATGAGGCCTAATTCTGATGCTAGTTTTTCTATTGATTGAGTGGAATATTTCAGATATGATCCAAAAAATGTATTATCTAGAGTAGATTTATAAGACCGTCCAACTTATGTTTCAAAGACAACAGACCACACGCTCTCTCACTCATGCTTGATATTACTGTGAATATTCAGGGATCGGACGACGGGAACATTACATACAGTATCCAGATTGAATTCCGAGAACTTCAAGCGTTGTGTTTTTCCCTAATGGAAAACGTGTCCTGTCACATCCGTTCGGTCCCTGTACTCGTTCTTGTCCAGGCAGCAGCACACCTGACTGACCACAGCAATCCTTACAAATAACTATCCGCCGGCACTTCGTTGTCTGCTCGGCTTTTGGGGGGAAAAACAAAGAGAGAAGGTTCGTAGTCCACACAGCAGCGTCGGCCCATTCCACGGTTTTAGCCAAAAACGTTATGCAAATGTAAAGGTGGAGGAGTGCACGGAAAGAAGATCATTACATTATTATAAAAGTGAAGAAATAAATGCGAGTTGTAAAATCTTTTTGGAAGACAAGGGGAGAGTAAAATGATTTTCAGTTGAAGGTTTGGACTGACCGTCTCTTTCAGTGTCTTTTTTTTTCTTTATGTTTACTCCTTTCTACATTTTATATACATATGGAAGACATCAAATATGAATGGTTTATCGATGAAAGGTATATGGAATTATGTAGCAAAGGAAAAAAAAAAGTTTTATAAGTTTTGACAAATGCTGGAAACCCTTAACTTTCTCACGATGAGCTTCTTCTTGTCTGCTCACAGGCCGCTCTGACATCAGCAGCCACACATCTGGACATCTGTACTTTCTTATGAGATTAAGGGTGTTCGGAGTCGGCCAAAATATAATGCTGATGTTCTATAGAGTCTGTGCTAAGGCATGGAATAGTCAGCTGTTTTGGAAACCTGACTGTCAAGATCCTTAAACTGTTAAAACTGCCTGACTGTTCAAAGATGGTCTGTGGTCCAGTCAGTCAGTGAGACAGGCTCTGAAGATCATCGGAGATCCCTCTCATCTGCTCAACACAGTCAGAGCTCCTGCAGGCTGGGAGGAGATACAAGGCTCCTTTATGTCAAAATAACAGGTATTAAAACTTGTTTCGTAAAATTGATTAACAACATGGACTGACTGTGCAGATGTGTGACGCCTGATTGATTTCATACTGTCCATCCAATTCTTTTTGTTTTTTGTCATGTCTGTATGTCTGTAATCGCTCAGTCGTCCAGGTCTGATCCGTAGCAAAAAACGAAATGTAAATCTGTCAACTGGACAAATTATTGTAGGAGTGAAGATGTTTCGCTGCTCATCCGAGGCGCTTCTTCAGTTCTGGTCAGATTGCTGGTGGACACTGACTTATATCTATCTGAAGGGAGGAGCTAGCTACGCGGAAACTATAAACATATATTGTCTCAAGTTTCAGCCTTAACGACCCTATTCAACCTGTAATGGACCTATAGGAACAAAGAGAACAATAGGTGGCCATGGCAGGTTGAATAGGGTTGTTAAGGCAGTGTCCATCAGCAAACTGACAGGAACTGAAGAAGCAGTTTGAAGCAGCAAAACGTCTTCAGTCCTACAAGTATTTGACAGATTTTAAAATTTCGTCTTTTGCTATAAAGGCATGTCTGTATGTTAATGCTACTGACGCCTGCTCTGAGCAAAAAATAAATGATGAAGTCTCCTGAAATGGTTGTCACTTCACAGGTGTCAGTGTCAAGAAATCAATAGTGCAAAGCAGGGTTCAAAGCAAAGGGTGGCCATTTTGATTATTTTTTTTATGTTATGTAATATAAATTTTGGAGTTATGTTGAGTTTTTATTTTGTTTGCTTCCTTCTATATGTGTTAATTCATAGTTTTGATGCCTCAGTGAGAATCTAAAATGCAAATCATGGAAATAAAGAAGAAAAATACCACAATTACAGGTATGTTTGTGATGAGGAAACAACATTACACCACTTTCTGATCTGTTATAATCTGGGTCCTTTAAGAAGGTATCACATAATGCCAAACTTTTAACTTGTGCATTCAGAATCAGATACCAGAACCAGTAAAGGTCCACTGGTCTAATATTGTACCTGCACTGGGAACGTGGCTGCTGCTCTGTGACCTGAACACGTCTCGCTGATGAGGTCTCCGTGTGGTGGAGTTGAGCGATGCAGCTGAGACGGCCTGACCAGAAGCATCCATCACAAAGCACCTCCTATAATCCATACGGGTGGCAGCTTCTTCCTCATTGCAGGGAGGTGAGGGCCACTTTTAATTTATTCTGCGAAAGCCGAGAGTCATATCGGCTCCCGCTAAAATATAGCTGACCCAGAAAGTGCGGGATCGTTAGCCAAACTAGCCGCGCTGCAGTTTGTCATTAGCGCGCGGACATGCTCATGATATCTGGGGACTTCAGCTGACCTTTATGTGGTGGGTACATGCACTGGGAGCAGGAAAGGAAACTTTTGAGTGTATAAATTTGTTGGGGGGAAAATTACAAGATGGTCCCTGTTAGTCACAGCAAAATCAGTTATTCAGATGACAAAAATAAAGTGTGTATTTTCGAGACAGTGCATTTTAAGACGCATTATGTAACTTTTCTAATGCAGGATCTACCGCCCGCTTGTCTCCATGGAGAAGTTATTGTTTAGTCGAGATTGTTCCTTTGTATGGTATCAAACCCATGGAATGTGTAAAGAATTGGCTCCAGTCAAATGAAGCTCATCGAGGCTAATTTACGTATTTGGATTTCCAGTAAAAATGGTTTTCAACGTTCTTTTTGAGCAATACAAACATCTAATGCCAATTGTGGAACATTCCAGACAATATTTACATGGCCTGGATGACTCCCTAGAGAGGTGTAATCATCCCGGGCATGTTCCACCGGAAGGAGACCCAGGACACGCTGGAGGGACTATGTCTCATGGCTGGCCTGGGAAGAACTTGGGGTCCCATCGGAGGAACTGGAGGATGTGTCTGGGGTGAAGGAAGCTAGGGAGTTCCTGCTTAGACTACTGTCCCCGTGACCCGGCTCCAGATAAGTGGAAGAAAATGGGTGGATGGATGGGTATTTACATGGAAACAAGAAGGTGAAGCAGGCCAAAAATATTCAAAAGTGACAAAATCAGTTATTCAGAGGACAAAAATACAACTTCAAAAATCCAATCGTTAGTAATAGATCAAATAGACTGCAGATTTCCTAAAACTTTGTCGCTGTCGTTTACATCCTGTCTCTCGTACCCTCAACCTGCTCCCCTTCACCCTTTGATCCCTGACCCCCACCCGCTGCCAGTCGCCCACCCACAGTCCCTATCCTCACCCTTCAGTCTTCTCCCACCTGACTTTTATTAGCGGGTGTCACATGAGAGGGGTTCCATGCCATTCTTGATGTCATGTTTTTGTCCAGGCCCCACTGCGCAGTCCATGGATATTTTCCACTGGGAGGACAAAGCTAGATTTCCACTGCTGTTTGTGCTACATGTTCAAACTTTGGTGCTGAATAGATAAAACACAGTGTTGTTACAGCTCTTGTCTAAGTGTGTGCACAAGTATATCAAGCAGATTAATGTTATTTTGTGATATGATAGCACTTTATTATCAGGCTGTTAAGAAGTGTGGTGTTTATTTTTTATCAAAAGATGAATAATTAAAAGGTCTGATATTGCACAAAAGTCCACCTTGTGATGTCATCTAGTCCACAAGCCTATGTCACCCATGTTCCCACCTGACAAACCTTCATAAACATACAAAACGTGATACAAAAAATAAATAAAAATGCACTGCAACTTCACAAACCTGATACGATGTGCAGCAGTTTCATTAGCGGGATGCATGCTGGCTGTGTTGTGATGGCGCTCTGAAGGGGGAGTGACTTAGCGCAGAGAGAAAAGGGAGAAGAGAGCCCTAAAACGAAAGTAAAACTCATTAAACGTGTCAAACAAGTCACACCGGAGGAGCTGGAGGACATGTCTGGGGTGAGGGTAGTCTGGGAGTCCCTGCTTACACTGCTTACACCGCGACCCGGTCCCGGATAAGCGGAAAAAATGGATAGATGGATGGATAATACATTGTTTTTAGGGAATATAGTATTTTCAAATCAATAAAAGGTAACACGGTGATCTAAATATGTTGTATATGTGTAATATCCAGAACAAACTCCTCTTTAAATTCTGTAAATGGGGTATTTGGCCACTCAAGCATGGACTTGGCTCTTCCGCTCGACTCTGTAAAACATAAGCTCTAGTGGCCCAGAGCTACAGCTGTTGGCACAAATCTGATTCTAATTTTCTAGCGAGTTCAGAAATCCACTCATGTTGTCCACTGGGCTTGTCTTTCTTGTCACATCAGAGCTGGAGTTCTGCTACACGTTGCCAAAATGTTCATGTCTGTGTGCACATGTGGTCTGAGATTTCAAAAGCCTGAGTATTGGCGCGTCTTCACTGGAAGGTATATATATGTATAGTGTTGACTACAAGTTGAAAGATCTTCCTCTTGCTTGCAAAATACGTTCCCAAGGTGTGTTTGTGAGTCTCTTGAGTGGACTTTGGATACATACTGAAGGTGTGGATAACTTTCAAAGGATTTACACCGGATAAAAGCCCTTATACCCTGATTTTTTCCCATGGACTTGAGCAAAACTTGTCCCAGTGCATATTTTGACATTGAGAGCTGCTTGCACAAATATATGTTCGCCGCGTACTACTGCATCTAATCGTAAAACGCTTTAATTTCCAATAATCAGGAAGTACAAGCTAGTTATCGTTAGCTTCAGAGTAAGCAGTGGGCAATTTGCTTCGGGTAGCGTTAAGTTGTTTGCAAACCAGACGTCGCTAATAGTTGAGGTCAGATTTGACGTTAGCCTGCTTATCCTTTCTTCCTTTTGTACAGGTGGTCAGAGGTGGGAAGAGTAGCCCAAATTATACTCAAGTAAGAGTAATGTTACTTCAAAATAATATTACTCAAGTCGAAGTACAAAGTAGTGGTCCAACGAAATTGCGCAAGCATTTGGGAAAACTACTACTCAAGTCATAGTAACTTGAGTAACTGGGACGTAACATCTGATGTATATAGTGGTCCCTCGTTATGTTCTAAAAATAACCCGCAATAGGCAAAATCTGCAAAGTAGGTAGCTTTATTTTTTTACAATAAACCCCTCACCACACACTTTATACACTTTTCTCACACAGGCATTAACATTTTCTCACATTTCTCTCTAAACACTCGCAAGTTCAAACTTTCGTAGGTGCCTTTGTCGGTGCAGAATGTTTCAGCAACATTGTGGGTTTTGTCGGGGAGAAAAACTTGCAAACATACAGCACTTTAGAGTCACACTGCGATCGAACATTTATGTAAATTTTGCTGAACACATTCTGTACTGTACAGGAGACACGCACAGAGGAGACTGATGGACAATGGTCTACAGTCCCTCAGCCAATCAGGACGCAGAACACAATACACGTTCATACTCTGTAAAAAAAAACACGCAAAAGATGCACAAAAAAAGACCATGAAAGGTGAACCGCGATACAGCGAGGGACCACTGCAACTCAAAGTTAATGCAGTTTGAAGGATAGAACATTAAATAAACCAAACAAAATCTTTTATTTTCAAAGGATTGATACAAAAATGGGAAAAACGAAATTGTATCTGAAGGAGCGCTGCAAGAAAACACACAAATGTTCAAATCACTTCATATTGCCAAGATAAAGCTTTTGTAGACTTACTCACAGTGGAAGAGTAACCAAGTACTGTTACTTTAATACAAATATGACTCAAGTAGGAGTAAGAGTATGCTGCTAGGAAAAGTATCTGAAAGGTGGAATATGTTTAAAAAGATACTCAAGGAAACATCTAATCTAATTTTTATTTTTTAACTATATGCAATGCTAGAAGGAATTTAACCCCCGACGTTATGATTTGAGGCCAATAATTTCTGCAAAGTGAGCAACTGCTACAACAAACAAATTTAGAAAGCACACAAAATAATGTGTCCAGGACCTCCACCTCCCCAGACACTTCGCTCAACTCCCACTCTCTGCTTACTGCTGTCTCTTTTCCAGGGCTCTCTAAAAAAAAAGTTCTTAATCTCAATAGGAATCCTGTGGTTAAATAAAAGTAAAAATACTCAGGGTAATTGCTTTCAAAATCAGATATTGTATCATTAGCAGCTATTAATGGCTCCTACAACTGCTACTGTTTATTAGTATGTCTTAAACCACGTCATTGGGAATGTAAAGCTCCCCAAAATTACCGTTGGTTTTCCGAGATCAGCCTGAGCGGTGGAAATATTCCATTTGACCAAAGAATTCTCTGCTCGGAAATTGTTACAATGAAGGGAAACGATTGTATGTTTTTGATTCAGATTTAAAGAGCCACATCTGCGGTAATCTGCCAGCTAAAACATCCAACCCCAAATTACGGGTTTGCTGCACGGACTCTCGGGTTAGCCTGCTGTTGAATACATGTGACGTTGTGTGACAATGATTCGAACCGCTGTGTAGACCGCTCCGAACAATGCTCACAAAGACGCATTGTGGACCAGAGGGCAACGTTTTGATTGGCCCATTAAATTGTGCTATAATAACTACTGTTGGATTTTTCCAGCCACAAAGCGGGGTCTCATGGAATTTTGACTCGTTTCAACTTTCAGCTGCCATTTTGGAATAATTTGTTCTGTCTCTGATATAACCTCACAGTGAGACCCCAGTGGCTGGCACACGGGCTGAGGCAATTGGACGTGAGCTAAAGAAAATGGGATTTTAACAATTGGGCAAAGGTTTAGGAGCGTCACCTGAGGCATACTTTGCATACTCAAAATATAGGTGATAGTTCACGCCACACACGGGATGTAGTTCAGTGGAGAAATTTCAAACTTGATTTCAATACTAAGGAAAAAGATTGATACTCAGTTCCAATTCTGATACCACAATGCCGAAAAAATACACTTTATTTAGGTGCCGTGGCTCAGTATCGTTCTAGGGCTATTCAGGAAAGGTTCATTTCTGTCCTGTGAATGTGACGTTTTTGGCATCGATACCTGCTCAGTAAATGAGTATCTAGTATTGGATTTTTGACAACCATACTAATTACAGATACTCCTTACTGAAAACAAAATTGGGTGTTAGTTTGAGTGTAGTTAGCTCCTTCACTATATTTTCCTGTTCACCTTTTGGAGTCTCGCAGATTTGCTTTTTTTTTTTCACAGAGTATGAACGTGCATTGTGTTCTGCGTCCTGATTGGCTGAGGGACTGTAGACCATAGTCCATCAGTCTCCTCCAGAACTGAAGAAGCCACTGTAGGCAAACGTATTCACTCTTTATCAAAACATTTGTCCAGTTGACAGAATTTCATTTTAATTTGCAGTGGAACCTACCTAGACAACAGATCAGGTCTCGATTAGCTTCATTTTAACCAGACGAGTCATAACTGTGATCTGTTTCCCTTGCTTACATGTTTCGGTAGCTGCTAGCTGAGAGTCATCTTTACAATTGTCCCCGGTGTTGGTGTAACGTGGTATATCAGAAGACTTTTAAAGGTTTTTTTTAATTGCTGGTCTTTAATTGTCAGTGAACATGACTCACAAACTAGGAACTTTTTTCGGTGATAAAGTGCAACATTAAACACTGAATAATAATAATGATTAAAACACACTCACAAAAAAGTAGAAATATAGCTATTATAAGTACAAATAAGGGAATGCATAATTTAAAAAAAGATATGCTTAAAAATAAATCAGCTGTTGTTACTTCCTGTAGGTGTGGTCAGGACTCGGCAGATCGCTCGGACTGTCTGACCACACTCATGTCGCCCGGTGGTCCTTGGAGAAGTCCGTCTGTCTCCGTTCCTTTTTTCCACACACAAGACACCCTTCTCCAAGGACCACCAAGCGTCAAGAGGCGTGGTCAGTCTGAGACCACTGGGCGACGGGAGGTGTGGTCAGTCTGAGCGATCTGCCAGGTCCATCTTTTTGACCACGTCTACAGGAAATAACAACAGCCGATGTACGACAGGTCACCACAAACACCCGTGAAGGTTCTGAGGACAACTCACAGTCAGCATCCGAAATATGTCAAGATAAATACATCTCACTTAATAATTTGTCTAATTAAAACGAAGAGAAGAAGCTAACTATCAATATTGAAGACAAGATGAACATTACAAAAAGATCAGCGCTCAAGTTGATTAGCCAGAAGGCTTTATGATGCTCATAGAAAACCGTATCTATCACCAGTCTGGTAACGATCCAGTCATAGCACTTAATTTGTAATGCCTCTCTGAAATACCCTTCAATCATTCAGAACTCAATCAATAACTGAACTTAAATCAGCAGCACTTAGTCTGCTGATTTGGGAGAAGTCTGCCTGTTTCTCAGTCCTCTCATTTATTTATTCTATTCCAAACGGTTCTCGTCTAAGCTGCCATGTTTATTTTGAAATGGATGGACCATCTGTTTCGTTGATTATATAATCCACCTGTCAATCATGCTCATCAAAGCCTATAGACTTTGGTGTAGACTAGGAAAAGCATATCTTTAAAGACGATGTGCTTTTTAGGAAAGTGGAGTGCGGGTGAGAGTTGGTGGGAGTCAGAGAGGCTGATGGAGTGAATAGATAACGCACGAAATTGTATTATTTCTATTACCTCTGCCCAAACTCCTTAATTAAGCATGTAACGACCCTGATCCTGAAATACTGACTCACGTAGTGCATTTTCTGGTGGTTTAATCAGTTGGTTCAAACAGTGGCTAAGCAGGTTACACATACAAAGATGGTGAATTGTAGGCCTACCCCAAAATAGTATGGTAACACGTAAAACAAAGAGGTCAACGAAAAATACCCGGCGTCTTCCCTCTCCGCCTCTCAGACAGCAGGGAAACCCGGCACGCCATCTTCGCCCACGTGAACCCCGCCCCTCACGCATTGTCATAGCAACCAACACACCCATATGGCGCCTACGAAACAGTTACTAAGCCAGCCATCATTCATTACCTCTTTATTCGTTATAAATTAAGCACTTCTTCACGCTTTAGTAGAGCTGATTAAGGTGTAATCATAGCAAAGCGGCACCAACACGTCAGTTCAGCTTATCCCTGACCCTTCAACGTTTCCCATCTCATATGCATCTCTTGTTCCCCTACAGTACATGCCAGTATTCCTCGAGCGCTGGTCCAGTAACTCGGATAAATCACGGTAACCTTCTGTAATCATCCCGTAGAAGTTTGTTTGCCTGTGTGTATGGGAAGCCCCGATAACGCCGGCGCAGTGCAGGGGCAGAGTAAATCGTGCTTAGGTTCTTGGCTCACCTCTGGGGCTCTAAGTGCACACCTGCGGAGCATAGATTAGAGGTGAATTATCAGGGGGGAGCGCGCCGCTGCCTGTACGCGTCCTATCTCAGCCCTCATCTCGGGCTTGTTATTGCGCTTTTCCTCCTCCCGAAGCCACTCCTGCTTTCTGCTGTTTGTGGTTGTGGGCTGTGTGGATGTGCCAGGTCTACAGATTAACAGTAGAATGGAAGTGAGTTGGTAAAAACGTGTTGGTTAGCGTATGCAATAACAGAATAAAGTGATGGAGAGGTCTTCTTCGTGTCAACTTTACACTTGCATTTCACTTGTGATAATGTTAACTGAGAGTAAAAATTGTTACATTCTCTCACCTGGACATCGTTTTTTTGAGTCAGGGTTATCTCTTTGGAGTTCAGCTTCATTCTAAACTGGAACAGGATGGAACAAAGTAGATTAAGAAATCAAAACTAGGACAAAACCCAGAACTAGACCAGGACTAAACCAGTACTAGAACAGGACTACCAGAACTAGATATACAGTTAAACAGACCAAATTCTGTTAAATAATGCCAAATATTAACGCCCTCATTTCTCATCTACTGGTATTATCTTAACATTGTCACAAAAAATTACATTTGAAGGTTTTAGGAGAGGGTCGATATGCAAACAAAGTATAAATCTATGTAGCTGGTTGACTTTGGCTTTGACAACTTGATGCTTTGGCAAAACCCAGGCATTTTGTGTTGTAGCATTGTGTGTGCTAACCCGATCTGCCTGTATGCTACAAAGAATTATGATTATGAATGAGATCAGGCACTGTAACTACTGTGCAGACTGCCTATCAGCCATAAATACAGCAACGCATTTTTAAGCCACTGTAGGCTACCTGAACTTTACTATCTTCCTAGTGGGTCCTGACTAGAACCAGGAAGTACTTCACACAAGCGTCCTGTGCTCAGGTCTCTGCACTTGCCTCCTGTGGCTCAGAGAATAGACTTTAAATGGCCTAGCACCAAAGTACATCTCCCACACGTTCGTGCCATATGAACCATCTCACACTCTGAGGACTTCAGGGACCGGCCTCCTGCTGGTGCCCAGAGTCAGGACAAAACATGGAGAATCAGTGTTTCAGTTTTATGCAGCTAAAACCTGGAACAGTCTAACTGAAGATGTGAGACAGGCCTCGACTTTGACAATGTTTAAATCCAGGCTCAAAATAGTTCTGTTTATCTGTGGATATGACTGAAAGGGTTTTATTCTGCACTTTTCTCATTTAATGTTAATTTTATGATGATCATTTGTGATTATTTATGTTTCAATTTGCTGCATTGCGATTTTAATGTCTTCCTTTTTCTGTAAAGCACTTTGAATTACTTTGTGTACAAATTGTCCTATACAAATAAACTTGCCTCGTCCTTAAAAACATCAAAAACATAATTAGTTCATTTGAATCTGTTTGCAGTGGTCCAAAGTTTTTCCTCGCTAATTATTCACCACAATTAATTTACAAGCGGTTTTCACAACATTCAGAGACGATAGCTGAGTTTCGCCATCACGGTAATGCTTACAAGAACTAGCATGCTAACACTGCACTTCCTGATTATCTGTCATTAAAATGCTTTATAATTAGTTGCAGATTCCACTCCAGTTTTAAGCAAATAAAGACAGATTTTGTTCAAACACATCAGGTACAAGGCCTTTAAAAACACAAGCCAGCCGGGGGACAACTGGCAATCACACAGACACATAACCAGATCTGTTTTGATTGAGTTTGTGAAATCAAAGTGGTTATAATCACTGCTGCAGACAGGGAGAATCTAAAATTTATTTTTGAGAAAAACAGATGCTACCTGGTACCACTGATTGGACAGAAGATTCTGCGATAATAACAAAATGACACAAGAAAATCAAAGTTTCAAAAATTTCAACTTTTTTTTTTTTTTTTTTTTTTTTTTTGATCCCTAGCAAAAGAAAAAATCAATTCTGTCGTCTGGAAAAAAGTTTTAGAGTGACGACGTTTTGCCGATCAGCCGAGCTCTGGTTAGATTGCTGGCGAGCGCAGCCTTATATCTGTCTCCTGCCTTTAGACACAAGTAAACCTCCTGTCCAGTTGACAGAATAGAAATTTTCTTTTTCTTTTTTTCTTTAATTCCTTTTTTTTTTTTTTTTTTTTTTTTTATATATAAAGTCTACTTACGCATTGCCTGAGACCCAGATTACACACTACTTCAGTATTTTACGACTTATGAATGTCCCTGTTTTCAGATGGGTGTCATTGACAGGTGGATATGTGTGCATGACTGTATAAAAAAAAAAAAAAAAAAAAAAAAACACAGAAATACGTCATCATTCTGGACTTGTATTTCGTATTTGCAAATTTTTCCTTTAAACAGACAAGTCTTCATCTTGTCTGTTTAGAAAGACAGATGTTTGTGTCTCAATGCTAACGCTAATGCTAATTTTGAGGCATAATAAATATTAAAACAGCACCACAAACTGAAGCATTCTACATTTAAAAAAACAATGCGGTAGTGTTTATTTGAATTAATTTGAATTTTAGTTGTTTATTTTATATTTTACTCTTTTAATGAAAGTTAGCATAAGCTCTGAGACACAGGAAGCTAGCTTGCATGCTGCTGTACACGGAGCCAATTAGCCTATTTGGTCACACTTTAAACTACTGTTGACTACTAATGTCTGACTAGCTGTTTCCCCCAGTCTTCGTATAAAGTCGACTTACACCAAGGTCGCCCAAACTCTTCACCGAGGGCCATATCTTGAAAAATATTCCACAAAGAAGGCCAGTGGTCAATATAGTGACGTTTGGTGTATTCAGATGGTGCATTTAACATAGTTTTGGCTTCATACTTTAAATAAGGCTTGAAATATTAATATTAGGTCTGTATGGCAATGCAGTATGATGTTATTTAGGTTATATTGGTAGAATTACTCAAATTTGCTATAAAAGGACCTAATTATGATCAATTGGGCCAGTTCAACTGAAGACCTGAGGGCCAATAAAACTTGGTCTGAGGGCCGCATTTGGTTCCTGGGCCGTAGTTTGAACACCCCTGACTTACACCTTTTTAGAGATACAGACTACACGTTACTTTTTCAGTACTTTACGAAGATGAATGTCCCTGTTTTCAGATAGGTGTGATTGACAGGTGGATATGCATTCATGACTATATATAAAACACAGAGAGTCATCATTAAAGACTTGCCTGGAAAACTTAGATCTGAGCCCAAAAAAGTGTCAGAGGATAAGATAACACATGCCATTTGGTGTATTCTAATAATCGCTCCTCCAACAACCTTTCTAATCTGTAAATATCTTGTGGACCAAAAGAAATTCACTTACTCCAGACTCAGTTCATTACAAGAGTGAGTAATGAGATGGTAGTAGAGTGGTTAACATAAACCTTCAAAGCAGAGCACTCGGTTAATAAGATCTCATAAACACTGCTGTTTATATGAACTGTTAGCATCGTATTGTCAAACTGCGTCAGGCGGTATGTTTTTCTCATTTCATTTTCGCAGTTTGTTCTTCGCTGGAGTTGCACCAAACCGCGAGTCACTTCTACTAAGCTCAGGTAATTGCACCCAAAGGAGACGAGGGGCTGAGGCGGGTGCTGTTTAAAGGAGCACCCAGTTCAAAGTTCAAGTCCCGGGTGAGCAAACTGTAGCAAACATAGTAAACAGAAGACAACTCAGACGGGAGCCTGCGAGGGACAAACAGCACCACAGCAGCCTGCAAGCAGCTTTGAGAGGGCAGAACTACTTTTTCATGTATTCTTAAGAGTAGTTGTCTGTGAATTAGTTTTGTCTTTAGAAAAAAAATCCAGATTCTAGTGATTTTAATGGACTGCATCGCCTAAAGCTGTAACTTTTCCAGCTATAAAAGTGTCCAACGAAGGCTGCGATTTCAACCACTCAAACTCTGATTTTTATAACATTTTTAGAGTTAGAAGATGATTTAAACGACATGTAAAAAGTCAAATCATCTCATTTCTTTCTGACCGTGGTTCTTTTGGTACCTCACATCAGATTTTGCAGTTTACATCTACTTCTACCTTCATCTAATTACTAATAAACTAACCTTAAAGGCCCAGAAACCACATTATGATCAGATTTTGACATTTCATTGACAACATCAACTGAAAGCAAAAGTGGTTACATTCTGGACATACTTTTTTTGAGTCCGACTGTCAGAATTCTACCTTTTGTTCTGGGTGAGTGTGAGTGTTAGAAAAACATAGCGTTACTTCAGTTCATAAATGGGAAATACAGGGTGGTCCAAAAGTCAGTGACACTTTTAAATCTTCATTAGCTCCTATAATTCTTAAGTTATACTCACCAAATTTTAGCAGTAGGTAAACTGAACCTTCTGAGATTTTTGGCAATATATACAGTTATAATTGTTCACTTAAACTTGAACTTATCACTACTTAAACTAGGGAAAGCAAAAATGACAAAATGTTTAAAAATAATGTTTTTAAGTGTCCACCATTTTCGGTTTCACATTGAATAGCCTGATCCAACACACTCTGCATAACATTTAAAGCATTTCCGGGCTTATGTCTCTTATTTGATCCTCGATATTACGTTTTAAGTCGTTTATTGTCTGAGGTTTATTCACAAACACCGTTTCTTTAAGATAACCCCACAGAAAGAAATCAGGACTAGTCAGGTCTGTGGAGATCACATACTGCCCCCTGTCTTTGAAAACCACTTATTATTCCTTTAATGGCATTTTACGCTTGGGGTATCTCTGGTATTAAAATGTCGACAGTAACACCGCTGGCTTTTTGAATTTGACCCATGTGACTCAAAGTATCACTGTACAATGAGGGTTCGTTCCTCGGTGCTGTATTTGCTCATATTGATGTCAGAAGGATAGTTCTAAATGCTCTGAAAAAATAAAATAAAAATATTTAGAAACAACAGAGAGATTATTTTTTTCCACTGTTAGTGACTTTTGGGCCACCCTGTATTAACCAGCATTTTTAGGCTCTGTGCAAAACAGAACCTGGCGACCTCACTGTTAGCGTCCCTACTTTCTGTTCTATTGTATTTCTATGAGGTTTTCGCAGTCACACTAAAATGAACAAATATGTAGTGATGAGGCCGTGGACAGGGAGCTGTGGGTAGATGTCGCTGACAAATGTTAATTTTGAGGCATAATACATATTAAAACAACACAAACTGAAGTATTCTACATTTTAAAACAATGGCGTAGTCTGTTTTAATTAGTTTTAATTTTAATAGGTTGTTTTAGTAAAAGTTAGCATAAGATGTGAGACACTGGAAGCTAGCTAGCATGCTGCTGTACACGGAGCCAATTAGCCTTTTATTTGGGCACACTTTAAACTACTGTTGAGTCTAACTAGCTGTTTTCTCCAGTAGTTTTGTATTGAATGGGTTATTCTCGTTTGAGTTCAGCTTTATTCTGAACTGGAACATAATGGAACATTAATTAACAAAGTAGACTAAGGAATTTGCACACATGCCATATCAAAACTGGGACAAAACCCAGAACAAAACATGAACTAGACCAGAACTAAACCGCTACAAGAACAGGACTATACAGTTAAATAAAGATCCATGCCTTTCAAACGTTCATAACCTGCCCTGGAGTCTGTGACACCTAAACCAACTAACAAGTTCAGCCAAAGCAGCAGAGTCACCACAAACACAAAAGTTTCTGCTGAACTAAAAATGAGTCAACCAATTTACAACTTTCCTCATTTGCTGTTGGCCCACGCTCAAAGTCAGAGTATCCAGCTCTGAGAGGAGTAAACTCGGTATACTCTGACAATATGCTCCGCTAATGACCTGTTAAGCACCATGCAAACAAACCTCATTTTTCAGATTTGTTCGATCAGATTTTGTCTTGGAATATACGCTGCTTTACCGATAAATACTTGATCAGAGCTGGTAATAAATGTTAGAAAACAGAGCAGAGCAGCTTTAAGTCTGACTGCATAGTTAAAACAGCTAACCTTGACGATTGTGGTCAAATACAATGTTTTTATCTCCATTTCTAGGAATAAATGGTCAAACTTTGATATATGTACATTGAAACTGACCTATACATGTAGCTACAGCAGCAAAAAAACATAAAACATTTAAATGAGTTCAATTTAAAGGTGCCAAATTGTGCATAGTGTTGCGTTTCGCATGTCCTTGCTTAAAAATATTGTATAGAAATGTACAACCTAATGGAAAAGGAAAATATTCCACTCTGATACAAAACGGTGCAAGTGAAGTTAAACAGTTACAGGCAAGTAACGAGAGCTGATAGGTCTGACAAAACGAGTACTTCCTGGATTATCACCTAATGACTTCACAAGGTGGAACCAAGGATTTCATGAATAGTCACTGGGTCACATTTTTATCTAGCGTTTTTCCACCTTCAAGACGCTTAAAGTGATTTGTGTGCCAAGACAGTCGCCCAAAGACGCAACCACGGTATTTATTTGTGGAGCTGAAATCGCACCGCCAACCTGTGGGTCTACTGCTCTACGACGATTTCGAAAGCGATTTCGAGACCGCCAACCTTCGGATCAGAGGAAAAACACGCTACCAACTGAGCTACTGCATGAAACAAACTTTTGGTATTTACAGTTCAACTTTAGTTATATTTTTGTAGCTTTTTGATTTCTTTATAGCTACAGTAAAGGTATCAGTTGAGTTAGCGTGACGTTAGCATAACACGTTTAAGACAGTGGTTTTCGAAAGTTGGGGCTAAGCTCGGAGAGATGATTTCAAGATATAAAACTGAACTAAAACTACGACATTGTTATATATTATTTTGTATTACTATAGTATATTGGGTCCAGTAACACAATACGTGTGGGGTGGGTTTAGTGAGACCCCTACCTTAAAGGGCCAGTATTACACTATTTTTCACACATGTTTAACACACAAATCTTTTCTCTCAAACTGAAAACACTCTGTTCCACCTTATGATGTCATGTGGTGATACAGGAAGTGCTCCATTGTGATTTCAAACTACATACACCTTCACTAGAATCATTTGGATGATTTAAATCTCTAATCGCTACCAAAATAAAGGTAAAATGTAGCTTGAAAACTACCACTACATGACATCACAAGGTGGAACAGAGGATTTTAAGATTTGAAGATTTTGACAGACTAAAAATAAAGTGTGTAAGTCCAAAATATGATCTCTTTAATACAGGGTTGTCCAAAGATCGATTCATTCATGCACATTTCTATGACTAATGACAATGGTCTTGCGGTAGGATCAGAAGATAGAACTATGTACATACTGTTTAGCACATGACCCTTAATGCTCCTTTTAGCCCATTTTTGCAGACGGCCCCAGAGCCATTACAGCACACGATCATGATCAGGTCCAGAGGCTACGTCTGCAGACTAGCATGTGAGTCTCCGAGTTTCCAAACATCATCTGAACTGAGTAAAAAATGTTGAAATCAAATAGCCTACACTCACTGTTTTATGCCACATACATACGAAAGATGTCAAATGATGTAAGATATATGGAATTATGTAGCAAAAAGTTGGAAAAAAAGTTAAATAAATCAACATTTTTTTTTCTTTTTTAATATATTTGAATTATAATCTTCAAGTATCCACCCTTTGTGTCACGGTTTGTGTGGTGCGGACTCAAGTACGGCACAAAGGAGTGTCCAAAAACAGGTTTAATGACAAAAACAAAACAGAATCTGCATGGTCCATAACCAAGAAAACAGGAACACAGATGAACAAAATGAAGACGAACCAAAAACAGGGCTAACAAACGACGGGGCTAACAAAAGACAAGGATCCAGCAACTAAACAGGGACTAAACAGAATATAAAGGCTGCCCCCCTGATTGGCAACAAGGAACAGGTGCAGAGCCAACCAGGGAGGCAGCAACTAAAAACAGGGAGGAACAAAAGCTGGATCTGGAGTGGCGACGGGACAGGAACCAGGGAACAAGGGACAGGGACCAGGGACCACCGACCACCGGCGGGGCAGACCAGGAGGGAAGGGGACAGGACCCCCCGGGGGGGGCAAACAGGAAGAACAGGAACAGAACCCCCCCCCGGCGGGGCAGACCAGAAGGGAAGGGGACAGAACCCCCCGGTGGTCAAGGCAGTCAGGGTCCAGGCAGGGTCAGGGTCCAGGCAGGGTCAGGGACCAGGGTCAGGGACCAGGCAGGGTCAGGGACCAGGCAGGGTCAGGGACCAGGGACCAGGCAGGCCGTACAGCGCCCCCCGGTGGGGCAACCGGGCAGGACCATCACCTAAACCATCACCCTTTGCTTTGTCCGCAGCTCTGTAAACCCTTGGCCTTCTCTCAATAAGCTTCACGATGACCTTTTAACCCCTTACAATTCCAGGTCATTGTGGTGAAAAAGCCTTTGTTCTGACCTCTCCAAATTAAAATGATAACCACTATTGAACCCTCAGTAGTATATACACAAGTTTGGGGTCTTTGTAAAGGTAACACCCGATAGTTTTACCCACAGGTGTCAGAATGACTGTAAGTTTGTCTGCTGAGCATTTATACACTTTGGAACACACATTAAAAAACAGACAAATGAGACCAACCTTCTGGGAATATGTCCATGTATGACAGAACCAGAGCCCTTGAAGGTGAGTGAAGTCCAAATTCAAATGCTTGACTTTTCCTGTCAGCACTGTGGTGGTTACAGGTGAAAATGTTTTGCATAATCAGAAAGAAAGACGTCATTTCATTTGATGTGTACATTGTTTGTGTGGGTGAGGCAGAAGTATATGTACATTGCTGTAGTTTGTGTAGGGGGTTAAATATTCAGCATAAATATTTTCAAGCATTCGATCCCATCTGACTGAGGAGGACAGAGGCTGTTTCCTATTGGCCTCTCTCCTCTGTGGGCAGGGATTATAGATAAGGAATCAAAGAAGATGAGTTTTGATTTGGCTAATTCTGACCAATCAGATTTGTTCTCTACAGTATTCCCTGGTTGTTGCTAAGTCAGATTGACTCACTTAAGATCAATTGCTTAGGTCAGGGGTGTCAAATTCAAATTCACAGAGGGCCATAATTAAGAACTGTAACTAAGTCTCGGGCCAAACTAAATATTTACTGAAAGATTTCAACATCTGCCATGTTTTTCAGAAGGGGTGGATTCAATTTGAGTGAGGCGACAGGTAACAGATGTGAATAAGTGTCAACAGAAGTGGTGGGGGCCGGCGCCAACACATTTGCAAAGTATTCTGGGATTCATAGTATTAAAGGTGCATGTGCTGTACTGACGGCCGGCGGGTCAGCTCTAGTACCTGTTTGATATGATCTCGAGGGCCAAATATATTCATATCAAGAGCCAAATTTGGCCTGTGGGCCTGAGTTTGTCTGGCTTAGGTCTTAGGATCTTTGCTCAAGGCATATACTTTGAATTTTTAAACTGAAAATATATACTTCAAATTTCATCAACTGGAATTTTGAATAAAAACTACCAAAACATGTTTTTCAGTGTTAAAAAATTAAATGGTGTTTAAAATTCAAAATGGGATGAAACTAACTATTCTGTTGGGTACCACCAAATGTAGTGCTACAAAAGTAGAGCTGCAGTCCTGCATTCTGTGTGTATATAGGGTGGTCTTTTGCAGATCCTAATCATTTAAGAGGTTTCATCAGCGCCACAGCCCCTTTTTACTCCACCAAGAATTGCTTCTGTTGACTATAGCCCAAATAATAAGACTGCACCAGGTCAAACTGGAACTAAAACAGGTTTAAAATAGGACTATACCTCTGAGTTATAGAGTTATAGACAAGGACTAACTCAAAATGTGGATAGCTTTGAATCTAAATGAATTAAACACCAGAAGGAGCATGCATACCACCAATACTTAGGGTACCACAGCTTGAGAACCGATGCTCTAGTATAGGAGATAAGACCAGAGCCCAGACTACATGTCATAGCATAGCATCTGTTTAGAAAAAGTTTTTGTTTTTTTATGATAGTTTACATTACCTGCTAATGCCTAACATATTTAGATCACCACATTACCCTTTATCGATTTGAAAACGCCATATTCGCCGAAAACAACAAATTAACATGTTTATAAGTTTATAAGTTATGAGAAAATTGTCTCGTGGGAGCAGAGGTGACATGGGTGGGCGGAGCATTGCACAGAATTTTACAGCTAATCATAAGGAGGGTTCGAATGGGGCTTGGGAGAGATCGCTAGATTACTCAGACATGCATGGAGAACAACATTATAACATGGTAGAAAGCTAAAAAATTTTGAAAAACGCCCCTTATTTAATCTCAGTTTTGTTTTTTTTACTTTCAAAGCACACATATTATAACTTTTGGAAAAGACTGTTTTAATAAAAGAGATTTGTAAGGCAAATTCTAATGCCAAAATGCTAAAAATCCTATAGGCCCATAACTACAATGTCTGAACCTTAACTCATTTTACATATAGAAAGCATGGTATGTCTGTGTAATGGCGTGTTTATTTTGGGTCTAAAATGGGATTTGAAAAGCGCCTTTTCCTCGGGGAGTGCTCCTTTGTGCTGCAGACAGACACATGGTAATGACACAATGACACAACTCTCAACCTAAGTGGGCCATGTACAGTCTGGGCCTGCACTCACTGCGTTTGGGTATCTTTATATAAACATTGTGGTGTATTCTTCTACCTTGTTTTATGTGCACAGGCGAACTTTTGAAAGATGCGGCCCGGAATACAGCGCACCACATGTATTTGGTACAAGGGGAGAGTTACGTGTTTGGCATATGAACATTTGTGGGGATAAACATAGACTCGGTTTGTCAAAAGCATCGAAATCAGATACAAATCAGCATTAGGTTAAGGTTAAACTTTATTGTCCCTATAGAGACATTTGTCCTCTGCATTTGAGCTATCCTTCAGTGCCAATGGGTGTACTACTAAAACTAGTACCGAAACTAGATACTCATTTGAGCAGGATACTAAAAAAGTCCCATTCACAGGACAGAAATGAACCTTTCCTGAATGGTTTTAGAATAACCTTGAGCTGTATCAGAACAAGTATAAGACACATAGACTAGTTTACACACATGGACCACTATGAACTCACTGAACGACTGTGGGATTACACAGATATAAGGTCGCATGCGAATAGAAAAGAAAGTGCTATGATTTAATGCTGAAAATGACATTGTATTGTCTAAAGAAAGAGGGTTTTTCTTATTAAGTCGTATCGAAATGAAGTTTGAAATTTTTGCATCGTAACAACGCTAATGCACTGACATTTTATAGCCAGAGGGAAAAGTCCAAGGTGCTGTTTAATACTTTAAGATACTTTTTGGACACCGTATATACTGTATCTTCATGTAGCTACAGTATGTAAATCTATGATTTCATGGAAATTGAAAGTTACAGCAACCCCGCCCCGGATAAGCAGAAGAAAATGGATTGATGGATAGAACCGTGCTTTCTCCATGAAGATAAGCTGTTTTATACACTTGACAAGTTATATCCAAAAGGTACAACGTTACCATGGAAACAATCCGTAGGCCAAAAAGAGTCAGGTTTATGGAGATGCAAGCCTGCTAACAGTAAGGGCGCATGTTTTCCAGTGCAATAAAGACAAATTGGAAAGAAAAAAAATGAATAAAGCTTCTGGGGCTGACGCTTTCTGTGCAGAGTTTATATGCTTCTCCCTGCATCCGAGTGGGTTTCATTTTGGTTTCACCCACTGACCCTAAACATGCACAATTGGTCAAATCCTCCAGCTGACCTGACAGGTTACCCCAGCAGCATTAAAGGATGGGTTAAATGAATCAACAGCCACCAATTCCTTATTCTTTTCCAACACAGATGAAGAGTCAATCTGATGCAGCTGCTATTTGAAATCTGCAAGAAATTCAAAAACTGGAAAATGATGCATCTAAATGAGGAGCCTTTTTATGCAGCAGATCCAGACTGAATTTTGCTCTGCAGGATCTACACATCCACTGGCAAGAAAAACTCCTTCGCACATTAAAGGGTCAAAGTGTTCGGTTAAACATACGACTGTTCCAGCTCTGCGTCTGTCTGTTTTTATTGGCCAGTCCATTAAAACCCAAGCTTGAGTTAACATACTGAGACTGTAGCTTTTTAAACAACCCCCTTAGAGTTCAGTTGAGCTAATCTATACACAACGGGGTGTCTGCGGCCGTAATGTGTGGATGCGAGGCTCCGGTCAGGTGTGCAGGAGTCCGCTGGAGGTTCAGGTCAGCGCAGAGGGCTAATCACCACTATCCACACACAAGATATAAGAGAAACATGTGCAGTGACGCTGGGGAAGTGGCAGTCCGTCATGCTGTAAGCTAAACACTGCTACGACCAACATAAGCACAGAAGAAGAAGAAATATACAAACTGTCCACCACTGAGGAATAGCTCCAGTGTTTTTGGAACCGCTGTGAGAACGGGATTCTGAGTTATAGGTACAGATGTAGGTTTTTCAAGATTAGGAAGTAATTATTAACCTGACTCACACCAGAGTGACATGTGAAGTGATTTCTACAGATTATCACTCTAGAACAAGTCTCACTGAAAGTTTCACTAAAATTGCTAAAGTTTTTTTTTTTTTTGTTTGTTTTTGGCGCTTCACCTTTGGCTTTCGCACCAACCTCAATGCTGCTCTGTGATTGGTCGGCCTGCTGCTGAGTCTATTTGAACCCACGAAAGTTTGTGAACTCACAAATATTGCGAGAATCCATCCTGCTGCGCAAGATGATCAAATTCTACCTCTAACAATGCTTTTGGCATTTGGTAGCTTTCATATTTCACATTTCACAACTTATAGGCGCACTAACTTTTCTGGTGGAGTGTCCATCACCTGCTTGTGTCCATGGAGACGCCGTTGGCATTAAACGGATCATCTCCATGGAGACAGTCTGCAGAGGTCTAAACTTAACACATTCCTAACGTCCTTATTTCTACAGGACAGAGTTTTCCCGTCATGGTAATGGTAACAACAACTAACATGACATCAGCGCACTAACTTTAGCCTACTTCACGGTTCATGGACACAGCAGCCTCATTTTGACCTTTAGAGCTGATTGTACAACACTTCAGTCAGTAGTTTAGACGCACTTTTTCATTCTTTACTATTACATTCTCACTGAAGGCCTCAAACTATGTAATGGAGTCAACAGAAAAGTGTGAAATGACTTAAACTGTTGTATATTTTAGATTCTTCAAAATAGCTTCATCGCATTCTACTGATGAACGCTGACAGGACGTATTTCTGAAGTGAAAACCATTTGAGGAGACTTCACCATGAAGCTCAGTGAGAGAAGGACAAGGGTTTGCAGCGCTGTGAACAAAGCGAAGGGCACCTACTTTGAGGAATGCAAAATGTAACTTAACCAAATGTAAAGTAGCAAAAATAAAGAAAAAAAAACCCAAAACACTGTATATGAAGGCGGGTCCAAACTTTTGCCTAAACTGGGGAAACTAATTTTACTTTACTGCATGAAAAACCAGGTACAACCCAATGAACAAAGCTGAAAATAGAAGTAACCACTGAGAGAAATGAAACTTTAAGCATGTCGGGTGTCACCTGCTTCAGTCTCCTCATTAAAAGCTAACAGAGAGCTAACGTGTCGGCTCTGACTGCACCAGGACCTGTTATTCATGCATCACCTTTTGAGTGAGATGTCCTGGCATGAATGTCCTGTTGTTCAGCCTCCGGAGAAGTAGATAAATAACACTGCAGTACGATGTGTGAGTGCAGGTGATGATATGTACCTGGTACGTAGTGTTGGAGTACATGGCTCGACCCCAATTCTTTCTTGTACCTACCCTACTCCTTCCCCTACTCCTTCAAATGAGGGCTAAGGGAAGAGCTGACAGACACAGCACTTGGAAATGGGACAGACCTCATTTTGTCTCTGCTTATTTTTCCCATTTATAACAAGCCAAGAGCTGTGTGGTGCTATTTATGAACATGTTAAATTAGTTAGACCTTCATGATCACCACAATAATAGCCTAATATTAGACCTTGGGCTATTTTATTATTGTAAGATATAGGGCTATATATATTACAGGGATTCTATTTAGGTAAAACTATTTATTAATAATAATTTGGGCTGTTATAATCCAGTAATATGACGTTTGGCGAGCTCAATGACCCACACTCTTATGATGAGACGACTGTGTTGATTAATAATGATGCTGGTGAACGTGACACTGATGCTGCAGTTAGAGGCTGCTTTTATTTCATTGAATAGGTCAATTAACAAGACAGAAGACTGCACTGTGGACTGTTATCATCATATAGTGTACATTTCCATCTCTGCTCCTCTGTGTGTGCGTCTGTCTGTGCCACTGCTGACCAGCTTTAGGCAGTAACTATTTTTTCCAGAGTAATAGATTACAGGAATCAGATTATTTTGTTAGTAACACAGTGATGGGACTAGTTAGTTAGATTACAATTATCTGCCCTAGTAGCTTTTAGTTACGTTTTCCATACCAAAAATGTGTGTAAGTCCATGAAAAACATTTAGGTCCCTGTTCTATAACATGTGGGGAAGCACACCTGCCTTTAGTCACTTAAAGATTCTAAGTGCTCATGAATCATGATACAGTTCTACCAGGTTAGCACCAGACACATGAGGAATGTCATAAGAAATAATTGGCTCCTTAGACGCCCACACTCAGGTCACGTCTCCCTGTGGAGAGGCAAATCTCACTCTGAGCCCGGGTCACGAGCTGCAAGGTGAGGACCCCGTGGAACTGAGGAGCAATCAGAGCACATGTTAAACTTCTGTAGGCCGACGTGGCACCGCTCTGATGATTTAGTTCACACACTATGAACAACAAAAAAGAAGTTTAAACAAAGCATTTAACTTATGTTCTAATGGAAGACAGGGGTGGGATTTCTTCTTCCCACTCATTTTGGAGAGTTAATTAGGAAATATCTGAAATGTGCATTAAGTGTACTGGATACATATGTGTAGTGTATAGTGACTTGCTTATTAATCTGCTCAAAATAAATAAAATGATGATGATGATGACAATATTTGTAGAGTTCAACTGCAAAGACTGACATCTCCTTTTTGAAAAATGGCCAAAAAGTACAATCTTCTAGATCAGAGGTGGGCAAACTACAGCCCAGGGGCCACATACGGCCCTTTGGGCTTATTAATCCGGCCCCCGCGAACGTGACCAAATTATATTAAAATAGATAAGGCTAAATCTTGTTCAAAGTTTTTCTACTGAGTTTATTTAACTGAAATTTAATAAATAAATTATTAATTTATTCAATGTGTTTGGAAAACAATTAGCATAATGAGCCTTGCATATTCATGCTTTGCTACATGTCACAGGCCAAATCTCTAATGTAATATAAACATATATACATCCTGGCCCTCTGTCAAATTTTAGAATCCACTGTGGCCCGTGTGGCAAAAAGTTTGCCCACCCCTGATCTATTTTTTCTCAATGAAGACGTGTGTGTGGATTTTATGAAGGAGGGATAGACTCATATTTTAACAGTTCGGTTCATAGAGGATATGTAATGTCTCACCAGTACAAAGTTTTATGACTGAAAAGTAAATTAGACCACAAGTGGATAAAATATGAATGGTGATATATCTATATTCCAGGCCCCGATCTCAACACTGCACCAAATTAAGTAACACAATATGTCAGCATTTTGTGGCCCCCCATGTGATGCTTCGAGGCCCTGAACCATTGTTTTCCCATTTATTTGAGCCAAATTTGTTTTGCCCCAGTACAGATACACTGTGTAAGCAGAACTTGAGGTTAAAATAAGTTCACAAAACTGCTCTAGTCAAGTCTGGTCTGAGAGATGTGAAAAGAGCTTGTAAACTCATCAGGTGAATAATTAGGGCGATCAGAATGCTTAAGTTAAGTAAGGAACAACTTTGAACCACCGCAAAATGAACAAGTTCTGTTTTTTTTTTTTTTTAAAGGTATAGAGCCTTTTAACATGGAAGATATTTGAGAAAACAAGTCCACTCTCCATGTGTACTCTCCTGTAGAATATAAGGGTAGATGTTGCAGTACTGCGCTGTGTCCAGGGCAGTACACAGAGCTGTCAGAGCGCTCAGAGGTGAGGCTTGTAACTCGTCCCATCAGCTGACACTCTATAATTGAAGACTCCACCTGCAGAGTAAAAGATCTGTCAGGATTCATCGATTTTAGCGCAACTCTGTAAAAAGCTCACAAATGTTACATCCAAGCAGAAATTGCGTTGCTTACTGTCCCTCTGATTGGAACTAGCCGACTGCCGCTGTGCACAGAGCCCATCCGTGTGCTGTATTGACCAAGTATACAGTATGTGTGTAATTACTTGTAAAGAAAGAAAAATCATAAAATGGTAGAGGGAGTTTGTTGGTTATGATGGTGTATGATTGGTGTATAAGTTGGCCCAGTAGCATCTCCTGTTTGTCCCCATAGAGATAGATAAGTTTAATTTCGTACTGTGGAACATTTCACTCAAAGCAATAACATCTCCAGGGATATTTTGTCATCTTTATGTTCTGTCTTCCTGAAACAAATAAAAAAAATTAACAAATAGCGGTATTGGACCACTGCTCTGGATCAAAACTTACAAAAACAGGTGCTCATCAGACAGAAAATCCAAACGCACAAATACACTGCCTAGCAAAAAAAAAAAAAAAAAAAAGAAAAAAAAAAAGGTCACAT
This sequence comes from Periophthalmus modestus, assembly GCA_019594935.1. Lineage (NCBI taxonomy): Eukaryota > Metazoa > Chordata > Actinopteri > Gobiiformes > Gobiidae > Periophthalmus > Periophthalmus modestus. The sequence continues at coordinate 26,909,019 of JAIEZT010001373.1, read as the reverse complement.
GCTCTAGTATTTCATCAAGAAAAAAAGAAAAAAATGTTTCAAGTTAACCATAGAAATTTGATCAAAAGTTGCATGTTATTAAAAAAGGTGTTTTATAACCATCCATCCATTTTCTTCCTCTTATCCGGAGCAGTCTAAGCAGGGACTCCCAGACTTCCCTCACCCCAGACACGTCCTCCAGCTCCCCCCGGTGGGACTCCAAGGCGTTCCCAGGCCAGCTGAGAGATTTTATAACCAGTTCTTTTAAAAGGTACCATCAAAAAACACCAACATAGTACATTCAGATTGAAAGTAAGCAACAACAGGCTTTAAAGTCCAAATAGTTTATAGAAATGGGAAGGGGGGTGGAGCTACAGGAAGTTAAGACCAAGGCCGTGTCTCAACTCACCAAAAATTCACCAAAATGCGCTGTTGGAACGCTGCATTTAAGTCGGGCGGGTACTTCGACCTGCACATCGAACGGCGCATGGGACACGAATTGGGACACGGCCCATGTTGGATCATAACTCGCAAAATGTAGATCCAAAATGTCTCTTTGGAGCAGACGTTTTAAGCCGTCTCCTTCTCGGGGGTCCTGAGGGATGACCTTGATCACCACGGCTCTAAGAGTTGGGGCTGCTGTGACCAACCGACTGATAATGTTTTGCCATCGGATAAAGTATGTTGTTAGTTTTAATTTCATATTTATGTTCTGCCAGTCTCTCTCTGAACTTGCGTGTGATGCGTCTGATGTCTTATACTTTACTTTATTTTCTTTCTTTCCAGACATTTCAATCTTAAGTCAAGGAAACAATCAAAATAAGAAGCAATTATTCAGCATTTAAGCCTGTACACAATGTAAGTGCTTTTAGACAGCCACGTTTCCTTTTTTTGTTGGGCTGAGGTTGCTCCGAACCGTGTGATCTTTTATCGTTGGCTCCCTCCTATAGGAACAGACAGGCAGGTCATTAAATGCAGGTTAGAGCATGGGGTCACTCTGCAAGATCCCCCAGTTCTTTTTAATTATGTGTCTAATGTTACAAGACAAATGTCCAAATTGCATCGAAAGAAATGTCCTTGTGGCCTGTTGTTCTGACCTTGGTAAGGCCACTGTCCTGCCTTTTTCCTATTGTCCCGTCGCATTTTGAACTAACTGCATATTGTTAGGTTGTGAATCAAAGACATTAGGGTCATTGCATTGGGACAATTTGTATTTAATCATTGAAATTGACCATATGGCATATTTTGCAGCAAGTGGTTTAGGGTGAAAACTATCTGCACGTGAGATAATGTTCCTGTCACTTTTTTTTTTTTTTTTTTTTTTTTTTGTATGCAGTTCACCTGGACTTACTGTATTCTAGAGCCAATTTAAGATTTTCATGCGTGTTTTTAAGATAGTAATGACAATTTTTAAGCTATGGTATTGATCATATTAACACCAATATGCAAATTGATGTTAGTCCTGGACACATCTGCAGCCTGCCTGTCCGTGGAAGTGAATCTCTCCTTCACGGTGGTTCTCCTCAAGGCTGCTCTTTTTTAGTTTTGCTGCGAAGGAGGGTCGAAGGACAGGGGGCGCTCTGGGACAGTTAAATGCTTGTTGATCCTGTTTAATCTGCCCCAAGAGGCGACTGCTGTTGTGATTTTGGGCTTTACAAAAATAAATTGAATTAAGCCAATATACCTGGATTCAGCTGTATATATGTACATAGATGTCCTGTTTTTTGCTTGGTAATTAGTCACATGACCCCTATAAACATGGTCACACCTGTTTGTACACCAGCCCTGATGAAGACCCGAAACACGTTGGCGCGACCACTTTGCAAATCACTGCCCCTGCCATCTTTCTTTCATCAAATAAAAAAAAATCCAATTGGCTTAGCTTTGGCAAGGCAAACTGAAATCCCTGCTCTATCTTCCAAACAGCCCGTCCCTGTTAGCATGCCCAAGCCTGCGTCACGGCTAAAGCCCGAGTTGACCTGCGTTTGTGATAAGGAGCTCATATATTTAGCGTACCTGTGAGTAGATCAGGCCGCCGCAGCCTAATGAATCCTCTTCCACGTTGGAGGATTTGCTGCAGAAGACGTGCTTGGGCTGATGGGGCTTATGCTCCGTAATCAGGGCTCAGCTCCCAATCCATTTGTTTAGCTGCACCTGTCGCTCCGTTTCTCCTTGCACACCCAAAAAAAAAACAAGGCTAATTTATCAAAACAAAACTGTCCGCGCTGCAGGGAACAGTTGCCCGAATTTGATTATGTGTGAAATCAATTTGCAAGTTGAGAGTTGAGAATAGAATTGGCGATGCATGTGCTGATAGTGTTACAGCGTGTAGTTGGAAGTCTCACCTGAAAACAACGAGCCTTGTCAGAATAACGCAAAGCTGCTGAGATCATTTTATTGGGATTTTCACACAGCTTATGTATCTGTACTTGAGCAAAGCATTTACCTCCTCTTCTCGGCATATGAAAGTATTTAAGGGCTGTGTTTCTTGTTGACTGAAGCGTTGATAATTTTGCACAGTTTACAGTTGTTATTCGCTCAGTAATTTGTATTTTGATTATACAATTTCACATCCTTACGAGTGAGGTGTGTCATAACCCAGCTCCAAGCAATGACAGAAAATACGCAGAACCACATATTCAATGAAATACAGTGTTACAGTTTTAATGAGGTGTGAATATCTGTGAATGTCCAGGGGTGTAAGTGCGAGTATGTGACTTGAAAGGTGTGTGTGCAGTGTTGAATGTTGTGAAGTAAACTAATAAAAAGAGGTGCAGGATTCACAGCTGACCCACTGGGAGCAGGATGAAGCAGCACGAGCTTCTGGTGGTGCACGAGCTTTTAAAAGGTGCAGTGCCAACCAACTCCACCTGCACATGAGATAATAACGCACGGCAGTACATCTAAGGATGGGGCCATGACAGGTGCTTTAAGAGTTAGGGTTTTGCAAAATCAGAAAAGAGACATTTTCAATTATCTTTTATAGGTAATATGAATGAAGGAAAAGCGGAAGTTAAATCTGTCAACTGGACAAAAGGTTGTAGGAGTGAAGACGTTTCGCTGCTCATCCAAGCCACTTCTTCAGTTCTGGTCAGATTACTGAACAGCGAAACGTCTTCACTTTTACAACTTTTGGTCCAGTTGACAGGTTTAACTTCAGCTTTTACTATGGATCAGACCTGGACGACTGAGAGATCACACAGACTACTATGAATACAAGTAAAGCAGAGCAAATGTATAATTATTATTGCAATAAAGTAAGTCAGTCTGATTCACTGGATGGACAAACAGTGATTTGTAACTTTGCAGAGCTGAGAGAGATAAGCCCTACAAGAAATAGTGCACTCTACAATCCAATTATCACCTTCCATTGGGATCTTGGAAACCAGCAACACTGCCCAGGAGGGAACTCATATGACTCAGGTGAATGTTGTATACTTTTGTACATTTTAGTGTTAGTAGAGCTCGTGGATTAACTGAAATGTTTAGCTGTATCGTGCTAATTAGATTTATATATCGCCTTTTAAGTCACTCACAGCTCTTTACAGTACATCATTCAACCACTGTACACTCGAGTTGGACCGTCCCTGGTTTATCTCGGATTTTATTCATTTACAGTTTGCCCATTTAAGCCTACTTTTATAAGCACCCTATTACCCTATTTTCTGATTTAAGTCATTATACCTGTAGTGTTTTGTTTCCTCATCATAATCATACCCGGAGTAGTGTTTTGTGTGCTCCATTGTGTTTTTAAACTCTGCACACCTTCACTAGAATCATTTGGATGATTTCAACCCTGGAATTGCCGATCTACTACTGAACTAAATGTAAAAACGCAACCAAACGTTTGATTATTTGATACATTTAAAGTTGGTTTGGTTCAACAGGATCAAGATGTCCGCTCTGCCCTCCTTTGTACTCGGTTTGACCTGGAAACACGGTTATGCATTGTCTGTAACGATCGCATTTGAACAGCTCGACAAATCCAGCGCTTCATTTAGCCGCGGTGAGGGGTGGGCGTACTGTGTGCACGCATCATGTGTTTTACTGATAATTAACTCCGAGTTGGTCGTCATAAGAGCAATTATACCCCCCATGTTTACTTGTCTAACGTACAAAGGTAAGCCTAAAGTACAGGTAAAGGGATAATTGCAGAGGCATGCTGGGAAATGCAATATAAAATAAGAGTGTGAGCGGCATTAGAGGTTTGGTATTGATTCAAACAGAGAAGTCGACATTTAGGTTGACTTGAAAATCAAACACCGCAGCGGGACAGGAATGATTAAAAGTGAATTCATTTTAGTTTATGAGTTTATGTTTTTAAGCACTAAGATGTAAGACTGAGCTGAAGGGCCTTTATAAAGCGAATTACTTATGTGTGTTATAATGTTTAACACACAAACCCTGCACAGAAACATCAAACAGAAACAATCTGTTCCACCTTATAATGTCATTAAGTGGTAATTCAGGAAGTGCTCCACTGTGTTTATAAACTCCATACGCCTTCACTAGAATAATTTGGATAATTTGCAGCACTAGAACTGCCTAACTTTTAAGCTAAAGCTATCGACATGACCGGCATGAATGTAAACCTGCTGGATGGAAGTCTAATTTCCACCAATTTTCCAAGGGCTGGGGGTCACAGAAGGGTAAAAAAAAAAAAAAAAAAGGCACAATTCCCATAGTTGCACATTGCACTCATTGCACAGCCCACATATTGCACATTCCACATATTGCACATTCCACATATTGCACATTCCACACAACCACTTGACATCACAGGACACAACGAAGCATTTAGAGCTTAGGAATTATAGACATCCCAGAAACTGAAAGTTACTCAGACGTGTGTGAGTGGAACAAGACACAACTCCAGGTATGTTTTTGAGGAGGTAACAACATTCCAACATGGCTAAAAGCTCCAAGGAGTCAATTTTGTGTAACAGTAACCCGGAGTTTACACCTGGAGCTGCAGTGACACTCTGCACACGTGCACATTATTAAGAGCTTTCATTTACACCAGAGCTGCTCCTGCAACACTAGCCTCTGTATATTCTCACGTTTGAACACCAGTTTCATATTGCTTACATATTAATTATTGGTCAAATGGATTATGTTTTAAAATGTTTGTGCCATCTACCTTTTCCTTCTTAAGTCGTCCTTGCAAAATATGATGTTTAACGTTGTAAATTGTGATATAAACTACAGCTATAAACTTTTTGTAGTCCATCACAAGTCATTCCCGAGGTCCTGGATGCGCTGCACGATGTTTATGCAACTGGAATGTTTTTAGATGATTTATTTTGGATGGGCATTGGAAGTTTATTTTGACGTCACGAACCATTTTACTGTCTTTCCCCTGATAAAAGCCTGGAAACGCTCAGCTGACTCTGAAAAATTTGAACTCCAACCTAATTTGAGAGACGCTTTGCATAATTACGCCTGTTGGACGTGTGTGGGGTAGATTGTCCAACCAGTTTACACGCTGTTACTGCTTTGGTGTAAACTGGGGCTAAGGGACTGAAGGTCAGGCACAGAACAGACAACAAAATTCAAAAGTTTAGCTTTTATTTAGCCCCCAAAAATGTCAAAATTAGCAATAGTGGAGCCATACAAGAGGTCAAAATAACATAAAGTCAACTGAAGGAATGGAATCTAACCCCCAATTTAACACATGACAAAACTGACTTAACGATGGTGGAATATTTTAACTGGCTGATCAGACCAGCTGTAACGAAAAGACGAACACGTAACACTGGACAGGGAATATATAAATAGACTACTTGGAATTAGATTTAGCAAAATTAAATTGTCAAAATGTAGCAAATTAGCAAATCTGTCCTCTAATCTGCCTGCCATCGTTCAGACCAGAGGGTGGAGCCTGGAGGGTGGGGCCTGGAGGGTGGAGCCAGAGATAGTTGAGTGACATCTCTTCAGTGCGGGACTGGGGCAGCCCTCACAGCACTATATACAACCTTTAAGGATCTTATTAGTAATGAAGTAGCATAATAGTTGCATGTGCAGCCATTTTAAACTATTTTCTTTAATTACCTTGCATTCCGACCATCCTAATTATTCACCATGATGACTTTATAAGTGCTGGGACAGTAATACTAACCACAACTAGCATGCTAAAAGTACACTGCCTGTTTGTGGAGAAGTAAACAGTCTATAATTAGATGCAAACACCAGACATGGGTCTCATTTTCACCTTAAGAGCTGCTTTTACAACACAGATTTGACATAATGACGGGCCCTTTAATATTGGTGAATACATAGTAAATGGAGCTGAACATTTATTGCAAGTATATTTATTCCATGTGCAAACTGAGCTACTACAAATACCTTTCTTAAACTAAACTTGTTTACCACTTCAGTTCTTCTGGTACATCAGCAAAACTAAAGGCTAAAGGCTTTGTCCTAGTGAACTATAAAACTGCACAGTCCTGACCTGGCACGATACAGTGACAGGTTAAAGTCCTGCTTGACAGAGGGCTCACACGAAGGCCATATGTCAGGGGAGCAGAGCTGTGCAGGGAGAGGGACTGAAATAAATACTAAACCGTTTGGCTTGACGGTAAAGGCCAAGATTAGCCGCCTAATCACGAGCTAATAATGCCACAATCTGCATTTAATCACGGTAATCTGGGCACCGGAGTCTTCACTTAAGCTGTCTCACAAGTGACATTTTCAAAGACGGACAGATGCTACGCTGCTACGATAACCACGCTAACCTTTACAGTATTTGCACGTGTACATTTGACGGTGTGAAGAAGTGGGTTATGGGAATGTGTTTTTCAAAGCATTGCATGAAACGCAAATGTTCAAATCATTTAATATTGACAACATGAAGCAGTTTTATCTTGGCCCATACGACGTCATTTTCTGATCTATGTTATAATGCAGTTTCCTCATCAAAAATATAGTTGAAGTTGTGTTTTGTTTCAGACACTCCCCCTTTTTTCCACCTTGTGATGTGTCATGTGGTAATACAGGAAGTGCTCCACTGTGTTTTTAATCTCCATACACCTTCACTAGAATCATTTGGATGATTTTAGCCCTGGAATTGCAGATCTCTACAAAACGAAGAATGTCGCTGTTAACTTGAAAACTATCACTGCATGACAAGGTGGAACAGAGTATTTTGAGCTTTGGCGATAAAGGAATGTGTGAATGAAACAAAACACAACTCCGGGTCTGTTGTAGATGAGGTAATAACTTTATAGCAGCAGGAGCGATACTAGCAAAACAAAACGTTGAGAGTTATTTAGCAACAGAAATAAGACACAAAGTTAATATACCGATATGTGCTCGACAACTCGCTGTTGAGAAGTGGAGAGTTCGGAATTAGAAAAATGTTTTAGTTCGTAATTTCTGTTTTGTCCAAGACGCCGACCACAGCCACAGTGAGGAGACAGAGAAGTGACCTCTGTGACCCTGCAACTTAAAGGCAGAGGGGACCACAGCAACAGGAAGTGGCATCCTCAATAAAAGCCTTAGGAAATGCGGGTTACACATGGCTTGAAGCTCACAAGAATCCATTTTGTGTAATAGAGGACTTGTAACCTGCAGATAAAGGACAGACACACGTTTTTCTCATTCTCAGTGTAGGGCCAGGCCTCGTGTGAAAGCTCAGAACTTCCAGAATTCACTCGATGAGCTGCAGAGGCTGCACTAGCACTGATTCATGATTATCTGCAGGTTCTGGGGTTTAGTTAGAGACCATTCGGATCAGAGAAACTCCATTTTAGATTTAAACCAACTGGATTTCAGCACTGAACCTGGCAACTCAAAGAGAGATTTACGTCAGGCTCATTCTTCTTTCTGATTGAGTAAACAACTTGGTCGTCATATCCAAAGTTTTTGCAACTAAGAATAAATCAGCATCGTTTTCAGGTAGCTCACGTTTATGGAATTTTAAATCAAACATTCTGTCCCTTTAAGTACATTTGTGAGCTTGGGAACAAAACAAAGCATTAACCACCGTAGCCAATGCATTCTCCTTCATTGACTAACCCGCACAATAGGACCAACAGCTCTTCCATCAGTCTGCTGGTTTTCTGGGCCCTGTGTTTTAAAATGTGGTCGGGGGCCTCTGGGAGCTGTTATTCCAATGAACGCGGTGCAGAGGAGCTGTGGTCGAGCCCCTGTTCCAGACCGGGGATTAGATTCTGGGAGCCAACGCTAAAAATATACAGTGGAAATGATAAATATAATGTCTGATACATGGCTTCTCGTTCTGGGGAGAGATTGGCTGTTGTGTTTCGGCTCTGCGGGGTTTTGTGCTGGGGTCTTATCTGAGACCAGCAGTGTGTACGCCTGGCTTTAGACCAGCTTGCTAACACACGACAGCTGTGGGCTCCATGGGATGTATTGATACTGTGCAGTGACATCACGCTGGGGGTGTTTTACATGTGCACTGGCGGAACCGCTAACCATGGAGACACAATGCTCACATTAGCAAATGCTGACAAATAAGTTTTAAGATTGTCTGCAAACTCAATAACACCCCCCCCCCCCCAAAAAAAAAATAAAAAAAAAAAATAAAAAATCCCAAACAAACAAAAAAGACAGAAAAAAAAACAAACACACAAAAATTAATAATAATAAAAAATAAATAAATTAAACAACACATTTACAGGAGTCTGATCAATATCAATATTTAGGTGTTAAATTTTCAACAAAAAACAAAAAAAAAAAAAAATGTTGGCTTATTTTTTTTTATTTATTTTTTTTTTTTATGTATTTATCTACTTACTTGAATGGGACAATGCATGCTAATGAACAGACATGATACAATATGAATGTAAACACCGGATTGTAGTCAAAGGCTAGTTTCCATCCTTTGTCCCAAGGGCTCGGGTCATAAAAGAGCTAAAATAAAAATTGCACACTACACACAGGACACACAGGTCACACATAATTCCACTCATTGCACATTCTGCTCATTGCACAGTTGCCTGTTAATGCTAACTAGCTTGTGGCTGTAATGTTATTTGAGAAAGACTCGTTTAACAGCACTAATCTGAGCTTTATCTTAACACGACCAGAAAGAACTGCCTTAGCTGGAATTACAATTACAGGTGAGCTGATTTAAGTCTAACAAAGCCTCAGACAGAGCAGTGCCTACAATTAGCATCACACCCCCAGGGAATGTTGATAACACCAGCTGCAAAGTGTCAATAGAAATGTTTATTAGCAAATGCAACTGGTACTAAAATGTATGAAATCTATAGGTTAGAGACGTGTGTACATCATCCAATCACATTTGTAGAAACAGCAACAAAAAGGTTACATAAAGTGATGAGACCCAGACAGAGGAGAACATAATTAAAGCCAGCTGTCAAACTAGAAGCTACTAACTTCTAATTATTTACTGCCACGTTCCAAACAGGACGTGAGCATTGGTGCGCTTCTGGCTCTATCGACTCCAATTCACTTTACACTGAAAAACTGCCTCCCCTCTCTCTGTAACTGCCGCTGTCAGGCTCATCATTTTGGTCTTAAAATGTTCATATTAACCCTCTCTACTTGATTATTGTGTTCTTAAATCAAGATAAGAACATTAATAACAGACAAATCAGGCGCCTTCTTTCCCCAAGGTCACTCATGCTAGAGTTAGCAACAGGTTTGATTGACAGCGTTGCTAAGTGCCCGCTCCCTGCTAAATCAGCGGTGTGGGTGCGAAGGGGCGTTAATATTCAACAACCTTGCTCCGGATTGGCTCTTTGGTTGCTATGATACTTGCAGTCGGAGCTCGCCTCCAAATTAGACTGTATAACTGCTAGCCTCGAAGAGTTTTATTTGACTGGAGATGAACACTATGAGTGACATCAAACTGCCGTAGTTCAGTGCATCCATCCATTTCTTCCGCTTATCCGGGGCCGGGTCGCAGGGGCAACAGTCTAAGCAGGGACTCCCAGACTCCCCTCACCCCAGACACGTCCTCCAGCTCCTCCGGTGTTACCCCAAGGCGTTCCCAGGCCAGCTGAGAGACACAGTCCCTCCAGAGTGTCCTGGATCTACCCCGGGGCCTCCTCCCGGTGGCACATGCCTCCTCCCTAGGGAGGCGTACAAGAGGCATCCTGAACCAATGCCCGAGCCACCTCAGCTGATTCCTCTCGACGTGTAGGAGCAGTGGCTCTACTCTCAGCTCCTCCCATGTGACTGAGCTCCTCACCCTATTGCTAAGGCAGCACCCAGCCATCTTGCAGAAGAAACACATTTCAGTCGCTTGTATCCGCGATCTTGTCCTTTCGGTCCTTACGCAAAGCTCATGACCATAGGTGAGGGTAGGAACGTAGATTGACCAGTAAATCGAGGTGTTCAGTGCAGTCTTTGCTAATTACTCATTGAAAGACATATGTAGTTTTTTTTACGCTTTTAAGACCAATAATAATCCACTTAAACCTTTTCGGCTTGTGCCAGAATAATGTATTTGTGTGTTATAAACCATAATTGCACGATTTAAATTTACATTGCAATCACTACAGTGGCTTTTTCATTTTTTAGAATAAGTTTCTCGTAATAATTGACTTATAATTGGATTTTTCATGGGCCAAATCTGTAAAACCATTGAGAGCACTATGAGGATAACATTTAAAAGTTTTGCAGAGTGCATAAATTGCCTAATCATTGGTGCTGAGGGCTGATGGTAATCGGGTTTTATCTGAGCTGTCTGTCAGTCAGAGCAGATTCTATTAGAGCGGCACTCAAAATCCTCTCATCACAAACTGCATTTTGTCAAGGACCTGAGTGAATCTGCCTGTGACATGGAAAGATTTAGAGATGCCAAACTACAGAATATGAACTGTATATATTTGTGCAAGTGTAAAGGCATTCGGATGCTAAATGCTTTTGAATATTTGAAATGGCAGGTTTAAAGAACATTTATTATACTTAATTAATTGTATTGATGTGAAGATGATGAGCAGACAAGCCTCAAATACAGACACTACAGGGTTAATCAAACAGGCATGAATCAATCAAAATCATAGACTGTATAAAGAAGTGGACAAAGGGAGTGTGACGTCACGTATGGCGTTCGGCTCCAGTCAAATGAAGCTCATCGAGGCTAGCAAGACCCATCCAGGCTGTTGAAGGTGCTCAAATCGCTCGAATCGCTGGTTTAACAGGGAGCAGGTGCTTAGCAACGCTGTCAATCAAACCCGTTGCTAACGCTAGTGGCAGCAACCTTGGGAAAAGAGGGCGCCTGATTTGTCTGTTATTAAGGCTCATATCTTGATTTATGAACACAAAAGGCAAATAAAAATATCAGGATCACGTAGAGCGGGTCAATATGAACTTTTAAGAACAAACTAACGAGGCTGTCAGCAGCACTTACAGGGAGAGAGGCGATAATTTTTCAATATTAAGTGAATTGGAGTCAATGAGTCAATGTCAATGTTTACTTCCTATTTAGAACGGCTAGCAGGTTAGCTATGCCCATTTATATATGTGCAATCAATGATCTAAATACAGCTTTTTGTAGCCTAATGAAGACAGAGAAGTGTTATAATGTGGATTTGGATGAATAGGTCTCCTTGGCTTTTTCTATTGACTTTATTCCACCCCGCCCACTTTTTCCGTAAATACTATTACACAACCGTGCTTTCTTTGGAGTAGTACTTCTAGTTAAGTGGAAATCCTGTCAATTTCAATGGAGAATTTGGGTAAAGTTTTCACTCTAAAATATGATATCAAGTATGTTGGTTTGTGTTAAATGTTCAGCGTTTATGTGCAACACGGCACCGATTCTTTGGGAAGCTTTAAAATGGCTCTGTACTCGCTATAGAACTTATTTACTGTCAAGATCGGCAGCTCCACGCAAAATAATATAACCCAAATGACGATGGCTGCGCCCACGGCAACTTCCAAAATAAGGTGAATAACAAACTGTCCCAAAAGCCTGTCACGATAAATATTATATTGAGTTATCATTCAATACATGTCAGATGGAGCAATTATTTTTGGGGGTCAATTTCATCATATCATAGGGAACTTTTGGTTGTACTTTTCTGAAGATCTAAGCAGAAGGTCCAATAAATAACTTCTATGACTCATGAAGTGTTTCACATTAACAATACTCTACAAATATAATCGTTTTTGAGGGGCAATCCTGCTTTGGGGTGATCGTGTCACATAATGGAGTTCAATATTATTAAACGTCACAATGACACATTCTGCACAGGGCTAGTGACCCTGCTTTTTAAAATGAACGAACACACGCAAGATAAATATGTTCATACTTGGCAACATTCCAAACAATAACTTTCAATTTGATTTATTTTTGTAGAGCCCAAATCATAACAGCAGTCACCTTGCAGGGCTTAAAAAGATTGTTGATTTGCCCAAGAGACAGTTAGAAAATCAAATGGTGAAACAGTCATGATGCAGAAGACATCACAGCACTCTGTAGGACAAAACACGTAAAACAGATGGGCGGCAGCTAAAATCAGTATTGTTAAATTCAGATTTTTCTTATAATACAGCAAGATCTAGAGCAGGGGTGTCCAAACTTTTCTCATTAAGGGCCACATATAAAAACACAAACAAAGCTGAGGGCCGATTGAGGGCCATAGACTGCTCACCAGTACAGTGAATACTTCAAATCTGTGTTATTATTACAAGTTAGTCTGAACCACTAGACCTTTATTCATGCTGACATCCTCAATGGGACATTAAATATTTGATATGGGCTTGTTAAAGAAGATTTTCAGAAATATACAGTAAAAAGCACTGTTTAAGGTAATATGGGCCAATTCACCTGGAAGCTTGAGGGCCAACAAAAATTGGTCTGAGGGCCACATTTGGCCCCCGGGCCACAGTTTGGGCATGCCTGTTCTAGGGTCCAGTGACTAAAAGAAATGATCGGGTTCAACATCTGTGAATTTACCTTTTGGATATTCTGTAGGAAAGTACAATTAATAGGAAAAAAACTGGCTCTTGCTCTGAATCTGAAACTATCAATGGCAGAACATCTCCATGGAGACGAGCAGGTAGCAAACCATGGGGTAGGAAAGTTACATAGCGCACCTTTAAAGTCTTATTTTCCCATTCCGTTCTCCACCTTCTCTATATACAACATGTCAAATTCAAACAGTGAAACAGTCATGGGTCAATAGCAGAACATCTCCATGGAGACAAGCAGGTAGCAAACCATGGAGCAGAAAAGTTACACAGCGCACCTTTAAAGCCTTTTTTTCCCCATTCCACCCTCTGCTACTCTATATACAACATGTAAAATTCATAGCAAACATTCTGCTGCAGTGACCAAAATGGAGGATTCTTCATGTCATCCCAAACCAGTGGAACATGCGAAGACACGAACCAAAGAAACACAGAGCAATTTAAACCCAATGAGATGCAGCGCGACACGGGACACATCCACTTTAGCGCACGGTCAGCAGATTCAGCCAACCACATGTGTGCAGAAAGTCCACATATGTAACCATAAATACATATTACATCAACATATAGAGTGGAGTATATCACCAGGCATGTCAACACGCTCTGTCATAAGGGAGATCGTAATAGCATGGACGCTGCGGTTTGGTGCAGGTTTAGCAGTTTGTCTGGTTCGGAAAAACTCGACAGGATGTATTTGTGAGGTCATGCGCCACAAAATACAAGGTAATTTTGTATGCTCGTAAAAAAAAACGTTACGGAAGAGACTAAAACAGCTTTGAATAGCATTGGGTTCTGGCTGGATAATCGGGAAGTAATGGCCAACATATCTAGAATTGTAAAACAGTTTATTTTCAGTACTGTAACAGACACAGCGGTGGATGAAGTACTCAGTTTTGGTACTGTAAAAGTACAGATACAGAGGTTTAAGTTACTCAAGTAAAAGTAAAAGAATCACATGAAAAATCGACTTAAGTAAAAGTATTTCAGTACCCGTTTAGAAATGTACTTTAAGTATTTCACTCATCCATCCATTTTCTTCCACTTATCCGGGGCCGGGTCACGGGGGCAGCAGTCTAAACAGGGACTACCGGACTTCCCTCTCCCCAGACACATCCTCCAGCTCCTCCAGCGGGACCCCAAGGCGTATTTCACTTAGGTGTTAATGCATTGATTAAAAATTATACAGGATTTGGTCAGCAGTTACAATACAAATCCATTTCTTAGTTTTTCTTATGACCTTTGTGTATTTGTCTTTGTTCGCTCAAAGCTGAAACTTGAACTCGAAAAGTTGAGTCAAAATTTTACCACGAACATTGTAAAAATAACCCCTCAGATCATATAAAAAGTACTTTTTACGTTTCAGTCCTGTTCAAAAATGTAGTGGAGTAGAATGTACAGATACCTGCTCTGAAATGTAGTGAAGTAAAAGTCAAAAGTATCCACTGTGAAATCTACTTAAGTCCAGATACCTTAACATTACAGTATCTTACTATTAGTATTTTGTCTCCTTTCACCACTGACCATACTCATGTCTTACATATTTTGTTTGTGTGAATATGCACCTCAAGTTTTTCAGATCCATAAATGGCGCTGCCTGAGATGCCCAAGACTACGCGCTTTACAATATACATTACAAATATCATGTTCTGTCTCTCCACGATTTCCCATCAGCTTGATTGACAAGTGGATTAACCAGTCAGAGAAAGGCATCGTCTGTTGGTGTCAAAACACAGCCAAAAAGTAGAAATATAAAACAAAGGATTGAGAAAAGCACAGATTTCAGAATAAACAAGCTAAGACCTACACTTGAACATTCAGAAAAACAAAGATTTGCAAGGACAAGGATATTCCCTCGCTAGGCAATAAATGAAGCCGGCCAGGATTTCAGTGCTTTGTAATGCTGTAACTTATTTAACATCTCAAGGCCGGTTGTTGGGCAGGAGGACCTAGCTCAAGGCTTGACACATTGTATTGTGTTACCTTGATATGGGAACACTGGGGAACCCATAAGAAACTAAGTCAAATACTAAAATATGCAAATGAAACAAAGAAATATCCAACACTGTCCAAGAATCAGACACATCAACTTTAATCCATTGCTTAATAATATCAGTAATAATGCCTCTCAAAGAGCTACAACATACTCATTATTCATTCGTTACACACTTGACGGCGGTAAGATTCGATTGTAGCCACAGATGGACAGAAGCAAGGTTGACAATCTGCTCTAGAGTTCTAAAAAGTATCAGAAACCAGATACTAATCGATACTAAAACTAGTACTGAAACTAGACACTCATTTGAACAGGTTTCAATACTATTAAAGACAAAAGTTTCATTCACAGGACTGCAATGAAACTTTTGTGAACAGCTTTAGAACGATCTTGAGCTGTATCAGAACAAGTATAAGACACATAGACTAGTAGACGCCCATGGCCCACTGTGGAACCTACCTGGACGACTGAGGGATTACACAGATATAAGGTCACATGGGAATATAAAAGCGTTTTTATGATCATGGTATCGGAATTGGTATCGAATCCATTTCTTGGCGTTGAAATCGAGTTTGAAATGTTAGTACTGACAATGGGCAACTGTTCTGGATGCCCCCTGGATGCCTCAACTGGCATGTTGCACCAGAAGGTAGACCCAGGACACTCTGGAGGGACTATGTCTCTCGGCTGGCCTGGGAACGCCTTGGGGTCCCACCGGAGGAGCGGGGGGGACGTGTCTGGGGTGAGGGAAGTCTGGGAGTCCCTGCTTAGACTGCTGCCCCCACGACCCGGCCCCGGGTAAGCGGAAGAAAATGGATGGAAAGATGGATACTATGACAACACTAATCTGAACCACACTACTGTCATACTAGGTGAGGCTGGTGAAGTGTCTTGCCCAAGGACACAACAAAAGAACTTGATCTGAGCGGAAATCGACTCTCTCACCACCTTTTTTCAGCCGTCACATATCGGCTACAACTCATGCTGCAACTTTAAGTAACAAAACACAAATATAAAGGATACAACAGTTAATGAACGTGAGTAAATTTCCCCCTTGAAAATCATCTCGAGTACTGTTATCCGTCGAGTGTGCCCTCTGATTAAACATGGTGTTTTTTGGGTTTTTTTTTTTTTTTTTTTTTTTCACTCTAAGGATCCAAATGAACAACCGCAACGAAAAAAAGGCCATTTCAAGGAGAGCAAGGTAATACTTAAAGACTTCATTTGCACCTGAATGGCCATTGAGAAAATTGTCCCCATTGAAGGTGCTCACTTCATTAGCATTAGCCGATCCGACAGGCCCGTGTTATTTGCTTCAGTGTAATAGGTGTCAGTGGCGATTAAAGAGCAGCCTTGTTAGAAATGATAGCCTCGCGCTGACATAATGTAGGAACGGCATCTCATTACGGACCAATAAGGTCAATGGAGGAAGACTGCACTTAATAAGACAGCAATCCTGTAATGGTTCGAAACATACAATGAGTTTGATGTATCGCAGTTGAAGAATTGCATGTGTGAGGTCTGTAAAGCAGGTATATGGGATTAAAATGTGGGTTAAGTGGTAAAGCCCATAGGCACGGCAGGAAATGTCTATATATGATACATTTTCAGACTAAATAATTTGTTTATTAGCCAAAACTTTGTAAAAAAAAACAATATATGGAACACCCCCATTGAGAAGTCGTCACAATCTGAAATGGTTGGCTCATTTTATCAACCAACTAATCACAGAGAGAAATGACCAAAGCTCAGATGTGTTTAAAATGGTTCAAACTGAAAGTGGGAGTGTGTTTAAGCTGTGAAATGATGCAATTCTAAATCAAATGTTGCACTACAATAATAATTAAAAAAAACTAACCATTTTTTGTGCTCAAAGCTCTCACATGTGTATCCTGCTCTGCTTCTGTGCTGATTCTTGTGTTGGTTCAGTGTTAATCAGTGTAAAAAAAATGCATTAAAATTGGAAAGAAAAAGATTTTGGTTCTTCTAAAAAATGAAATCTAGATCCAACCGTTCACAATAAGGAATCGTTCAAAAGAGCCGACACGTTCACAAATGTTAATCACCAGAGCCACTAAGGCGCACAGGTAAGTATATCAGACGAAGAGAGAGTAAGGTTCTTTATTTTACACTTTGATAAACACATTTTCATTTCAATAACAATAGCTACAATGAATAAAGCTGCTGGATCCCAAGGTACATGGCATAAAATACAGAGCACTAAACGCACCAAGCGATTCACCAGCAAAGCCTGTGCCACTGATGACACCGACAAAGATGAATGGGACTTACTACCAGACCTAAAGCGCAAATAAACCAAAGAGAGGCACATACCGCTGATGGACTGTGGCTGAGTGCACAAGTTCAGGTTTGACAGTGGGTTGGACTCCCAGCTGTAGAAAGTTTCCTTGGTGATAAAAGTATATTCATTTAGGAGGTGTTTACCTTTTACTACTGATGAAGGTGGTTCACAGCGCAGTGCTTTAGAGGCCCAGTACAGCGAATAGTCAGGCAGCACGACTACGGGACAGACACATGAGAACTTGGGCAATTTTATGAATGAATAGGTTAAACGGGGCGTTACCAGTCACTGCAGAAGGCGGTGCACAGTGACTACAGGAAACATCGATTTTTGAGCATTTGGACATTTTTGTGAATGGACAGGAGTAGTGGTATTTATTACCTGTCACCAAAGACAAGGTGCAGGAGGACGAGCTGTGAAGCTCAGTGGGTTGTGACAGTGACGCTGTGCTGAGCTCTCAGTCATTGCTCCTTCACTGGAAGGAGCAATGATTTAGAAATTTTGATATTATAAATGAATGGGGACCGAAGGATTGGAGTTTTACCTGTGGATGGAGGACAGAGCTGCTTACACAGGGACCCGGACATGCGTGAGTGGGTAAAGGGGGAGCAACGGCAAAGAGAGCACTTATAAAGTCCACCAGTGTGTGCTGTGGGGCCCCAGATAAGACACCTTGGCCAAAGGCCCAAACAGCCGCCTTACCTCACTGGGATGTGCAACTTAAATGCAAGCTGGGTTTTCAGAGCGCACCACAACATTCACATCTGCATGTGTGGATTCATTGTAGCTTCATGTGAAAAATGTAAATATTTAAAATAACAAGTTTTAAAAATGTTGGCCTATTTGTTATTAACGTATTGTAATTGATACAGGAAAATCATCACTACATTCTGAAAACTCCCAATATAATAACACATTTACTTCCCTCAGGTTTTGTTTTGAAGTTGGTCGACTAGGTGCACCTCTCAACTTCTCAACTTCTGGGTAAGCCACCTAGTCGTTTCCATGGAGATGTCATTGCTTTGCCCTTATACACAATTAACAGTATCTGTCACGTTGAATTACTTGTATTCCTTAAGCATTAAACTGCATCGCAATGAATACGTTTAAGGCCATACTGTGGAAAATTCTATAGGCAAAGTAATAATGTCTCCACAGAGACAAGCAGGTGAAATACCATACACCAAAATTGGTGCACAGGGCATTTTTATTTGGTTATGTGGTGCCTGTGGGAGGGGCTTGGGGTATAAGAGGGGCTTTTGGCTGGAGCTCGGTGGCAGAGTGGGCAACATCTTTTCAGACTGAACTGTAAAACTCAGGGCTGGAGTTTATCAAATCTTATTTTGTAAATATTTAGCATTTTGGGGAAGAAAAAATAAACAACTAAAACTGAATTTTCAACTGGGCCATTGTGTTTTTGTAGTGAGCCCACAACAGATTCTATTTCATAATGTTCCAACAAGCTTACTCTGCAATATGGCCACACTTGTGATGATGGATGCTAACCAACTGTCTCCCGCCTAACCGTTTAGTCCGTACAACAATCAGCAGACTGCTCTTTTGTGTCGGGATTCTGGAAAATGTTTTTCAAATATGCCTAATTAAATTCCGAGCCACGAGTGGAGGGGCTTTGATGCTTTGTAGTTTTCAGATAAATGGGATATGGGCGAAAAATCACGAGCCGTCCTCAAGCCATGGAAGCGCATTAGACAACATGTGTTGTTCAGGCCAGGGGAGGTCTGTGCGAGGACCATCCATCAGAGCAGAGTGGACGTGTCAGGGAGGCTGCCGCAGGCTCTGGCTCCACCGGGACACGAGTGTGAAGCAGCCGGGGTACTGATGAAAGCTGTTAAAGCACAGCTTTACTGCAAAATCAACTTTTTTCTCAGCTTTTAACCTTGTTATAGTTGTTTTTCCCTTCTCATTTACGCTCTCAAAGTTGTATTTAGCGAGGTTCATGCATGTTTGAGTTCTCTTTTTATACTCCTGTATTCAAGACATGTTCAACTCCTGTTTTCACGGCCACGGTGTACTCCCACCGCTCTCTAGTTACTTCACTCTCCAATTTTATTTTTTTTCTTTATTTGCAATTTTATTTTCAATTTTGGCACAAATGAAAAAAAAAAAAAAAAAAAAAAAAAAAAAAAAAAACTGCTATTTTGCATGATTTTTCGACAAACATATCATTTTCAATCCAACAAGAGGTAACACAGTGATCTAAAAATATTGTTGTAGCAGTTAATATCTGTGGTGGATACTTCTGTGACCATTCCATAATGTCAATATTTTCTTCATTTACATTATATTTCACATTTCAATAAGTTCAATAATTAATTACAATTCACAATACACAGATCATTTATTTAGATGCATATTTTCTATTTTGGATGCACACATTTTAGTTCATATTTGTCTGAATTCGTTTACTTCTTTGATCATTTCATTTACTTAGTTTGATTTATAGTTATAGTCAGTTATTATAAAGTTGACCTCAGTTGGGCCCAGCCTTGTGTTAATATTATCTGAATAATTTTTTGAACATTGTTAAACCAAACTTTTTGCCTTTAATTAATTCAAACTTAATATCTACACCTTTGTCTCTGCCTTTAAGTTTGATCCACTACCCCATCAAAGTATAACACCCTTTCTTTAATGTTTAATCGTTACACTCGGCTTTAACTTGTCAACACAAATAAGATCACGTTCAGCAAAGTGGTCCCTGAAGTGGATTCTGAAGTTTCCATCTGTGACGGAGCTCAGATGAAAGCCAAGAATTGTCCAGCGTCTGGCCTGGTTCCTGTTGTGTCCACACATCTCCGTAAAGAGCAGAGGCAGCTTTAGTGCAGAACAAGTTTGCATGAGCGAAGGATAAAAGAGTCTATGTTGAAAAGCGTTGTATTCTGTCACTGTCAAACGGCTGTGCTCAGAGCTGTCAGTCCTCAGATGCTGCAGCAGACAGACATATTGAATACACATTTGAAACTTGAAAACAAACTTTGAATTGTGTTTTCACTCATACATTTTCAGCGCTTTCCTTCTGAACATTTGAACACCTAAAACTTCTATCTGCCTGTCATTACGCCATAACAGTAATTCTCCATTAAGTCCGTTGTCTTCTTTAGTCCAGAAATCATCATCAGACTTGTTCTTAACCATGCTAATTGCCTCTGTTAATCAAAATGGAACAATAGGTTTTGTTATTACCCAGTGAAACTAATTTTAACTTCTAAGTATTGTACTGTATTATATTGTATAGTATTTAATTTTTTTTTATTTTAATTTTAATTTATTTAATTTTTTATTATTTATTTTTATTTTATCCTTTTGTTATTTTTAATTTAATTTAATATTTTTATTTATTAATTATTTTTTTGTATTTAATTTTATTTTTGTTTGATTTGATTTATTATTTATTTATTATTTAATTTTATTTAATTTTTAAACAGCATGCCCTTATTTATACTTTTTCAATGGTTTTATATTGCACTTCATCACCAAAAAAAGTTCCTAGTTTGTGAGCTGTGTTCACTGACAATGCCAATAAAAATCTTCTGATTCTGAACTTCAATATGCCTGCGGATACAAGCACACTGCCATCTGCTGGTGTTTTGGTGCAAAATGTGCTGTCATTTCATGTCCACAATGTCCAATCAGAGCACAATGAGTTTATTAATAAGACACCATCGGCTCAGCAGCTTCACCTCTTACAGTGAGGACTGATTTTTCTTAAAACAAGTCTGTGTGTGTTGGAGTCCAGACAAATGGCTGTGCTCTTTGTGAAGCTGAGGCTCTGTGGTTTTGGCCTCTGTCTGATCTACTCTGATTATAAATGGGAATGGTCATTTTTATATAGCAGTTTTCTATCTTCAAGGCTCTCAAAGCTGTTTACATCAAGGAGCCACTCACCCATTCACACATGAGGGTACGCAGACACTGGGGGTGAGGTGGGTTAAGTGTCTTACCCAAGGACCTGCCGAGACAGACGCACAGAAACACACCAGTTACAACCATATTATTTCCCGTAACACACTCCTCTCCTTACAAAACAACAGCAAGTATCGTATTGTATTGTTCATTTCAAGGTAAGTGTCCACCCTCAACACACACCTCAAATGCAGTTTAGTCAGAGTTCACCCAGCACCTGCCCCGGAGGTCAGACCCTTGTGTGTTTGTGGAGTTCAGGACGTTTGGGGAATTCCTTGTGATGTGATATCGTGGTATTGCAGATTAAACAGCGATTTGCTATTCCGTTCAATAAAGAAGTAAGCATCTTTCTATTCTTGCAGAAATGTCCTGCTTCATATTTTCATTTAACTTTGCATTTTTCCATTTTGACGACGAGGGTAACAGTCTGCATGAAAGGTTTGCTTAATTTCCCGGCGTTAGACGTAACCTGTGCAGCTGATCGGCGGTCACATGTCAGACGCACTGTTAAAAAAACAAACAATCCACCAAATCAGTTTTTATATATTATTTATCATTTGTTTTTAATAAGTCCTGATGGATCTGAATGTGTTAAGAGAGAAAAAAAAAGCCGCTTCCTCCTGGCAGAGAGCTCCAGCCGTGTGTTCCCTGGTCTAATCAGTGACTTGCATCACAGAGAAAAAGATAATGAAATGGTTATATTTATCCAATGATTTGTACTATAAAGTTATTTTCTATTTAACTTTGCAATTTTAATTATTTTTTTTTACGCAAAATCACTGCTTTTTTACGTTTACCGTTGAAATCCTGAGAGAGAGCGCGCGTGAGGCACAGGCCGTTCGTGCCTCACCACAGACTGACTGTGCTGTAGCTAAGCTGCTGCTTTAACTCTTTAAGGGCTGAGCACATTATAGCGGCTGTGAAAAGGCGCGGGTGGGTGAGGCATGCAGTTACTCTGCCTCATGTTAGGGGCGCTCGTGAGCCCAGGGATTCTTGCAACTCCCGCAGAATAGGGGCCGCAGAATAGTGACAGCAAGATACGGTTTAGAGTTAGCAAGTAAATTTTAGTAATCACTTTTTTCTTCTTGTCTGGCCCTACTTTTTAAATGGAGGAAGATTTACATATGAAAGCTCAAGCAGTTTTCTAAACTGGACTTTCGGTCGAAGCAGGAGGTTATAATTAAAGGAAGATCAACGCTAAAGGAGCTAAATGGTTTGCTCCAGACGACGGGACGAAAGACTCGCTCTTTTTCAAACAGAGACGTACAAAATGGTAAGAAATGTAATTACTTCAATCCATTGAAAACTGGGGAACCAGAAGGATAAAAAAAACAATACAACCAGCTTTTTATTTCATACTATTAGAGCTATTTCATACGGAACTTTTATTTTGAGATTCTTTTTTATTCTGGGCCCAAGTCATTGGAAAGAGAAATTGACCCGGGGTCAAATGTACTGACACCTGGTTTATATGTTTGTAAGTCTGATTGTAACGACATCAGTGCCTCACCAGCCACGAACCTCACCGCACGTCACTGGGTCTAATAGATGGTAGATTGGATTGTTGGGTTTTTACAAGTCCTGTGTCAAAGCTGAATCACAAATCACAAATGAGATTTAAGGACTAACAACAACAACAAAAAAATCCCCCAAAACTAGGCGTAATTCCTATAAAAGGCTTATTTTAGACTATTTTATTTGTGGGTTTGGACAAACTGACCCTGACCTCAAACCGATTCACCTCAGAATGGATGATTTAACTGAAAATAAGCAGGTTACCTTCATGGTTCACGGGACGGCAAAGCGGGACGTTCACAGTCCCCATTCACCGGATACTTAACAAAAGAGAGCTCACCTCGTCTTATCAGGTTAAGCCTTATTGCACCAGTATAATGTAACACTTTAAAACGAGTATGTAATGATATCCGTATGGCAAAGTCCAATTACAATATCCATATCACGATTTGACTTAAAAAGGGGCCATCAGACAAGTGCTCCTAAATGAAACTTCAAGAAATTTTTATACACGTATGAATTATTGGACATTTTTATTCATGCTTAGGTCCCCATACTCCCCCTAACTTTCAAACTACATATGTACAGTATATAGGACAATTTCTTCAATTTCTTCAAATACTATAAACTTTTTTTTACTACAATGAAAGTACACCAATTTACTCTTAGTGAAGTAGTTTTAACTTTGAAATATGCAATCATTTCAGCTCCTATGGAATAAATAGGGCTTAGAGAGAGTTGATTTCAGTCAGTAAAATGAGCACAAAATGGTTCTTAAGTGGCGTGGTGACAAAATTTAAACATTATGTAGAAATGATATGTTGCGGACATGCCTCCGGTAAAACGTAAAGTAATTGCACACTTCTTCTGCACCAGGCTTTTTGAGTGGACACTTTCTACTTACAGCATTGGAATGGCCATGAATTAAGCCCTGTCAAGAGGTGCACACGGAGTTGATACCGATCAGCGAATGTGTTCTGGCTGTGAAAAATAGCGCTACTCAAAGTAACCAACGAAGCAATCTACATGGAACTTTTACATTTGATCAGCACGACATCCCTGATTAAAATGCGCCGCTACTGATTTTCGCCTTGCGCTTTGATTACAGTAAAAATACTGCTTTGTTCTGATTGCAAAACTGGATTTGAAGGTTTTTTTTTCTAAAGAATGATGTTTCGTAGTTGGTTTGTGCATTCTTAAAGGGACTATGCTAGATTTTTTTTCCATGTATTAGATGTAGATTGGTCAAAAAAAAGTGGTCGTCACCCATTGTGTTTGATTCCAATCAAATGAAGCCGTGAGTATCATAGCAACCAAAGAGCCAATTTGAAGCAAGGCTGTTGGAGGTAATGCCTTTCCCGCCCGCACCACTGATTTAGAGAGACTTCATGCATTTGTCTCCAGTACGTTAGACTAATGTAGCAGCCTGCCTCTGGCCTCTCCGAACGAGCGTTAACACAGCTGCAGAACATCCAGAACACTGCTGCTCGGGTCCTGACTAGAACCAGGAAGTACTTCACACATGTGTCATTTGATTTTTAAAGTTCATATCTTGAGTTATGGACACAATAGCAAAATAAAAACGCCAGGATCTTGGTACTTGTACAGGGGGGTTAATGAGAACATTTTAAGACCAAAATGACGAGCTGACAGCAGCAGCTACAGAATTGTTCAATAGAAAAGTGAATTGGAGGCAGAGTGGATGAAGCCGGATGCACTCCCATGATCAATTCCTATTTGGAACACGGTGGCTAGAGGGTTAGCTATGTCCATTTATATACACAGTCTATGGTATTTGAGCACAGTTTTGTCTTGCCCCAGTACACATATTGCAGAAGCAGATCTTTAATTCAAAATGAGTTATGTTGGCTGTAGCATTTTCAAACCAATAAACGGTAACATGGTGATCTAAATATGTTACGTAACACGAAAGATTATAGTTTGCAAAGTGCATTCAGACTTTAAAACTGAAGCTAAATACAACAGATGTTCTTCGAGAAAAAAGCTGAAAAATGCGTTACTAGGTGAACACTAACTGCTTTTAAATTAAGCTTAACACATACTTTTACCTTAAATTACTGCGGCGGGATGCACAATCTTAAGATACACTTCAAACTTTGGAAAAATTCAGACCATGTTGATCTACCTGCTGCTTTTTCTGCCCTTATTGCTTCCCAAAGTAATTATTGAAGGCTACAGTATTTTGGTAATTAGTGAAATGAATGACTGTTGAATCATTTATTTGTGCTAATGTCCCTGTTCATATTACCTCAGTTCTGCAGATTGATGGTTTGACTTAACTATTTTATTTATTTCCACAAAATAAATATAGAAGTTAATATATTTTTAAGTTAAATACAGTAGAAGTATAATGGAGCGGTACAGGCCATGCCCCTAAAATCCATGAGTTCATTTAGGCTCAAAATGGAGCGAAAAGCTTCAGTTTTGATTGACAGATGAAGAACTGTTCATTAAAAAAAAATCACATGATGGAACAGAGCATGTTTTCTATCTTTACAGAGAAAATCATATTGTTCGGGCTTAATGGGAAATGAGTCATCGCTTGTCTAATTTTATAAGAGTCAACATGGCATTTCATAAACAAAGTAAAGCTATAATGTGATTTCCCTTGTTCTGTCATTAGAAAAAGGTACATATTTGAAGAATATTAATATAGAATCTTTTTGCAATACCTGAGAAATGCACTTGCCCAGACAATATGACAGTAAGAAAGGTGTGGATGGATGAAAGAATAATATAACGTTAACATTACAGCATTGTGATCATAACTTCTAATTCTTCCTCATGTAACGACTTTGAAACTTTTTTATGTCTCACCTTGTCTGTGTCTCCTCACATTATATAGTCAGATATTACTGTATAATGTAAATGATGTGAGATTATTCCCACTCAGTAGGATAATCAGTGGCCGGACCATTACTTCTAATTATAACAATCATTAGGCTGATTTGAAATGGCACGTCCCGCCCCGCTGTGAGCAATAGTGGCAGACTGAAATCCAGACCTCAAGCAGTGCAGACTTCTCACTGCTAATCTTACACTGTTACATCGTGCTGATCACATCAAAAGTAACAGAAATTGGTCTTATTAGATCAGTTACAATGCTAGTTATGTACATAATCAGCGCTTCATGTTGTATGTAACCGGTTGAAAGGAAATAAAATCTAGCTTAATGCTGATTTATTCTTATGTGGAAGATAATCATGGTTTTCGAGACGAGTGTCCAATCAGGAAGCAGAATGAGCGTCACATAAAGTAAGTCCCATACCTATAAATGCATCACTGTTCAGGCACCACTGTATCTGCAAGACTTGATCACTCTGCAATCTTCAAACTGCACCCTCAGATCTTCAGGTGGCTCCTTCAGGTCCCCTCCTCACTAGGCTCCGTACAATGAGGGACCGAGTCTTTTGCTCAGCTGCACCACGACTCTGGACCTGCCTCAGCTGAGAGCCACACAGAGCCTGGACTTTTTTAAAGCTAATCTAAAGACCTTTTTTTATTTAGAAAAGCTTATTGTTGATGTTTTTAGCATTTAGCAATTAGTATTGATTTAAAGTTCTTGTTTTATTAAAGCACTCTGAGATTCTATGGAATGAAGAGTACATTATAAATAAAATGTAATATTATTATTCTTCAGTCTCTCATTTATGTTGCCAGTTTCAATGCTGAAATCCAGTTGGTTTAAACCTTAAAGGACTCTCTCTGATCTGAACTTCAGCACCAATCATGAATCAGTGCTAATGCAGCGTCTGCAGCTCAGTGAGTGAATTCTGGAGGTTCAGAACTTTGCCTCTGAGCCCTTGTAATGCTGGAAATACCTGTACTATGCAACTCAACACTTCTGGATAATGTATCTATTGTTTTAGCGTCGTGCAAACTATGTCACTTTTCAATGCACCAGAAGACGCAGTCCTGCTGCCCTCTGCTGGCATTATATGGATACATTTCATGCCAAACGAGGGTCTAAAGGAAATGGGCAAAGACGTCCAAGCAGTAGTTACTAAGTATTTTGTTATTCAGACTAGTACCATAAACTGTAGCTCAAAGAACTGCGCCGCCATGTCACTGCCAGAAGTACACACATTCTTGCTGCGGATGGATTTGGAACATTCCGATTTAGAAAGTGGGGTTGACGACACACTGCCAACACAGGTCCAGTCAGCCAGCCATCCAGGCCCCTAACGCCAGTCTGCCTGCCTGAGCTGCCTCCACTTCGGCTGGGTTTCGCGTTACCAGGCTTCCCCTCCCTCCCTCCACTCTTCCACTCTCTGTCGCTGGCTTTCAGAGAGGCTTCCGAGCTGGAGTCTGACTGTCTGCGTTGTAAATAGAGTTGACCTCAGAGCAGAGCGGCCGCTGCTACTGTCTTTAACTCTGCTTGGGAGGTCATGCATATGTACGGCATGTGTGAGGCTGTGGGGAGGTAGTTATAACATCGCAGGGACGGAAATTTGTACACACACTCACGTCATGGGGACTTGCCTCACAAAAATCAGGTTCCCATGATGTAAATCCTTTATTATTAGATCACATCATTTGAAGTTAAGGTATTTCTTTCTGTGGAGGGTTCAACACCTGCTCGTCTCCATGGAGATGATATTGCTTCGCCCAAAATGTTTCCACGACATGGTATGGAACGTATTTATCTTGCATCTGCAGATCTGACCTAGAAGTTGGCCTGGTGGCATACCGGTGCGTACTGTGGAACATTGTAGGTCTAGGCAAACCGATGCATTTCCATGGACCAACACCAGAAAAAGTTACACACTGTACTTTTACCGGTAGGGTTTTACTTAAGCAAGTAGTGACTATGGTTAAGGTTAGGGTCTTCAGTCAATGTAATAGATAGTGAGTAGAGGGCACAGGGTTACAACAAACTTTGGGACCGTGTAATGCAAAATGTTGACTTTTTCATCTCACCAAAAGCATGGACATGGAGTCGTTGGTTCAATCCCTGCTGCCGGCATTGCATACTGCCATGGAACCTTGAGCAAGACACTTTATTTACGCCCAATGTACACGACCAGTCACATGTTTGGACACACTTTTCTTTATGCTTACTACTTTCCACATTTTCGGTACATACAGAAGACGTCGAATATAGGATGTAAGATATACAGAATTATGTAGCAAAGAAAAAAAAGTTAAATAACTCAACAATTCTAGATTAAAATCCTCAAAGTAGTCAAGTTTGCTTCGTCGAGAGCGCTGCAAACCCTTGTCCTGTGCTGCATCAGAGTCTAGAAAAGCCAAAAGTGCAAACGAGGGAACAAAGTATTTTATTTTTGGAGTTATTTTGAGTGTATTTTCGCTTGCTACATTTCGTATGTGTTCGGTCATAGTTTTGATGCCTTTAATTAGAATCTACAATGCGAATAATCATGGAAATAAAACATGAAAAAAGTGCGTCCAAACGTTTGACTTGTAGTGTATATGGCACTGCTGCAGGAATGTGTGAGGGTCTCTGAGGGCTTGCCCCCGGTCACCTATGGCAACAGAGGCATTCATCAGTGTGGACATGAGTTACGACTAGAAATGTGTTGTAGAAGTCTGGAAATATGGGCTGCGAAGACTAAGTTACTCAGTCAATTCTGGTTTTGGGTGATTGGCAGTGTAATTGCCATAAGTTATGCAGTTTACCAAAATAACTAATCCAAGCTGTCCCACTTTTCCATACTGTTTGCTCTCTGTAATCTGGTAAATATAGCATGTAGATTAGCCCTGGTTTGTCGAGGGATTATTCTTCTACGAAAGATAAGTCTAAGGAATCGTCACTTCTTTTGACATGTTACATGGCATGTCAAAGATAGATGTTTATTTGTGTCCAATAATAATTAAGTTGAAATGAAGTATTAATTGCATTACCAACGGCAAATTAAGCGACAGTATTTTTAAAGGTCCTTCAGCGTGCAGTGTCTAGGTTGCTTGAATGACTTTTAAATACAATGGTCCCTCATTTATAGCGAGGGTTACGTTCTAAAAATAGGCGAAATCCACAAACTATATATGTTTTAAGGCTGTAAAAACCCCTCACCACACACTTAATACACTTTTCTCACACAGGCATTAACATTTTCTCACATTTCTCTCTTGTTTAAACACTCTCAAAGTTCAAACCTTCGTATATTATATCCAACTTCCTTAATGATCGTTTTAAATGTGTTGTTCACGTGCCTCTGCTCCAGCGGTATCCACAGAGGCACCTCTCAATGCACAGAAACACTTAAGTCTAAAGTGTTTCTGAAATTTGTCAATGCAGGTTTTGTCGGGGAGAAAACTTGCAAACATACAGCACTTAAGAGTCACACTGCGATCCAAAATGTATGTAAATTTGTTTGAACACATTCTGTACTGTACAGGAGACACGGCACAGAGGAGACTGATGGACAATGGTCTTCTGTCCCTTGTGGTGCGTTCACACTGGGGGCATTAGGGGCGTCGAGTTTACACGCAAAGTCTATGATGGGACAAGCATCTTGGCCGCTCTGTGTTTTTGTGGTGTGTCTTTAAGCGGCATCAGGGGGCTTATGGTGCAAAATATGGTGCAAAAAAAACCAAAAAAGAATGCAAAATTGCACACAAAAAAAAACCTGTGAGACCACGAAAGGTGAACCATGACATAGCGAGGGACCACTGTACTTACGCAATAGAGGTAATTATACACTTTATAATAACTACACCTTAATTAGTCTTCATAAAACAAAAAAATGACTTACTTCATAACAAACACATACTTTATTACGACGGCTTCAGACTTTGAAACGCCATGATCAACGTAAGGTCAATGTATTGTGCACTGTCCCTGTTCAAATATAAGCATACCATACTCTACAGAGATGTTTGTGTATTTCCTCAGGCATCCAGCTATGGAGAGCTATGGACTGGAGAGGCTGAGGAGGCTGCAGGTCGTCTGTTGTAGCGAAGTAGGGCAGAGGAATGATCGAGTGAGGAGCTGACAAGGGAAGAAACAGGTCACAAAAGTTATGTAAACAGGTAGGAAGTAACCAAAAATAGGTGTTAAAATACTCATAACTGTATTCTGGTTACTGATTTGTTGGAACACATGCCCGAAACTGGGAGGAGGCCCAGGGGAAGACCCAGGACACGCTGGAGGGACTACGTCTCTCGGCTGGCCTGGGAACACTTTGGGGTCCCACCGGAGGAGCTGGAGGACGTGTCTGGGGTGTGGGAAGTCTGGGAGTCCCCGTTTAGACTGCTGCCCCCGTGACCCGGCCCCGAACAAGCGGAAGGAAATGAATGGATAGATGGATACAATCGAAGGAATATATTGCAGTTTTGATTGTGCACTTTAGGCTATGAACTGCATGGTATTTGTGAGAAAAGCAGAAAAAATAACTTACTACATACACATTGTGGTAAGTGATTCTTTTCCTGCTGTAATGAGATAGAATCCATGACAAACTGAAACTAAAAGTGTATGGTGCATATACTTCTCTGTATATTCATTGTTTTATAGCTACATACCTTTCCAACACAGGAATTCATGTTGATTGTTCACTTTTAAATGTAACCAAGAAAAGTTGCTCTGAACTTGGGTGCTGTTTGATGAGAGAGCAGAGGCAGCGAGCCAGGGTATTTAGTCCATCCAATGTGTGTTGATAGAGGAGGGTTAATGAGGTTTAATTCAGCTGTTATTCACTCCCTACCTCAGGAGGTGCCTATTCAGCAAAACAATGAGGACTTTAAACAGCCCTTCAGGCACCAACATTTAACTACCAGAGAAGGACAAAGTGTGCACTATACTTCACTCTGCCGCTGACTTTGAAGGCCCAGTCACACACAAGAAAGGACAATTACCCAAGCATCAAATAGAGAATGGGCAATTTTAAAGAAGTCACCTGCTTGTCTCCATGGTGATAATGTTGCTTTGCTCATAAATGCAAGATTGATATGTTTAATGCCATACTGTGGGATGTTCCAGGCAAAGCAATATCACCTGCATGAATTTTCTTGCATATTTATAACAAAATTCAATTAACGACCTCATGTGGTACAACAGACGCTCAGCTCTATGCAAGCAAGTAGCAAAAATATCTTGACAAATAGCAGGGGTGTCAAACTCAAATTCACAGTGGGCCACAATTGAAAATTAAGACAAATTAAACTCAGTATTTATTGAAAAATTGACTGCACCAGATATGTAATGTTTAATCTTTTCATATGAAGTTTAGTTTTGTTGAAACAGAACAACTCAAGCTTGATATTACAAACATATGTAAAATAAAATTTGAAATAAAAGACATATCGGTAGTATTTATTTCGTATTTAAATAAATTAAATGTATTATGTTGCTCTCTGTCTCTAAGTAAATCCTTTTTTTTTTTACAAGCCAAAAAAAATTGACTTTCAAACTATTAACAGGAGTAGAAAAAGTGCAAAAGTGCAAAGATAAAACATATATTCAACTTCAGTTTGCTACATTCAGATTTTACTGCGACCAGTGTACTAGCAAAGCATTCTGAGATTTGTAGCATTAGTGGTGCATGTGTTATATACCAGCAGGCCAGCAATAATGCACATTTGATATAATCTCACGGGCCAAATATAATGACACCGTGGGCCAGATATGACCCCGGGGCCTGAGTTTGATATATGTGGTGTACTATGTTACTGCCATTGCCTGGAAGGTTCCACAGTATGGCATTGAACTAGATTTATTCTGCAGTTTTTTTATACAAATTGCAAATGCATGCTTATGAGTGGACCTGCCTCTGAGAACTGACCAGTAACTTGGCCTCACCCGCTTGTTTCCATAGACAACCTACTAATTAACTGTAGGTTACAATTTATATCAGGAAGGGCTCTGACTTATAAAATAATCTGCAGCGCTGCCTTACATAAAGTGTGCAAGTTGACACGACCCAAATTATACTGCCGCAGTTGCAGACTTACAAACTATTAATAGCATTAGCATATGACACCACATGATGCCACACCAAGTCTGAGCATGTGTGTGTTGTACACATCTCCATGTCACTAGTGTCAGTTATAGAACCGCTTCCTCGTCTCTCTTTCATGTTATACTGGGAAGAGTCAGATTACAACTATAGACCCGGGTAAAGAAGTGGACTAAGGGAGTGTGAAGTCACCCAGAGCGTTTGGTTCCAGTCAAATGAAGCTCATCGAGGGTCAGCAGGTACAGGAGCCGATTTGAAGCTGAGTTTCCATATTAGGAATTCCGACTGTGAGTATCATAGCAACCAAAGAGCCAATCAGGAGCGAGGTTCTTGAAGATAACACCCCTTTTCTGCCTGTGCCTCTGGTTTAGCAGGGAGTGGGCATTTAGCAACACTGTCAATCAAATCTGTTGCTAACACTAGCCGGTGTGGTGCCTGATTTGTCTGTTATTAATGTTCATATCTTGAATCACAGACAAAATAGGGACATAAAAATACGATTCTCATGAGCAGAGTAGGTCAATATGAACTTTTTAAGACCAAAATGATGAGTCTGACAGCAGCAGTTACAGAAAGAGCGGCAACAGTTTTTCAATAGATAGCGAATTGGAGCTAGAGTCAATGGAGCTGGAAGTGCGCCTACGCTCACTTCATAAATGGACCGCGATGGCTAGCGGATTAGCTATGGTTGTTTTAAATATACAGTCAATGATGATGACAGTGTCTAAGTGCACAATTACATATTATTTGTGTTTCATCCTCTCATATTAGCATACTGGCTAACCAGGATGCTCAATTACAACCATGTTCTGTTGTATGTAAAGGTGGTAGTGAACAGAGGTGGGTAGTACTCAGTTACGTTCACTCAAGTAACTTTTAAAAGAAATTGTACTTTTCTAGCAGCAACAAACTTTTTATTCTTACTTCTTACATGAGTAACAGTTTTGGTTCATATTTCCACTGTGGGTAGTCTACAAGTGACAAAAGATTAATGTTATATAACAAATTATTTGAACATTATCCTTCAAATAATGTAATTTTTTGTATCTATTCTTTGAAACCAGATTTTGTCTTTGACACGTTCACAGAATTTTGAGCAGGTTACAATGAATTACAATAGATACAATGGGTTTTGACGTTTGTATGAATAGCTGTGAGGAATGCATTAAAGCTTTGGAAAAATGTGTTCTGATCAGAGCAATGCACCAAAGCAACTGAGAAAAACAGTAATAAACTACATTACATCTGCACAAAGGATCTTGACTTGAAATGAAGGCGTTCTGTTCTTGTGTCCTTGGGCAAAACACCTAAATCTTCCAGTGTTTGCATATATGACGGATGAATGTCGGTGCGATGTAGATGTAAATAAGTTTGAGTGAAAAGAGTTGGGGAAAAAGCGTCTCTCACTGCCACATTCATACAAAGACAAAGAAGGTGAAGTGTCTTGCCCAACGACACAACAACGGCTTACACTGGTAGGAGTTAGGATGGGTGAATGTTTCAACTGTTGCTGTATGCATTTCTTTACATATATTTCAGTGAAATAGTGAGTACAACTCTTAGGGTCAAAATGAGACCACTGTGTGCTGTCTATATCTAATTAAAAAGTGTTTTATTTTCCGTGAACTAGGAAGTACCTCAGTTAGCATGCTAGTTGTTGCAGCAAGAGTGTGAGGAATAACTATGGACCACTGCAAAACTCAAAAAATCAAGTACAGCGCCTTTGAGAATCTCTTATTAAAAAAGTTCCTTATTCCATATAACATTACGTAAGCCAAATGCAGTAAATCCACCAGTAGAAGCGAGACAGACTGTAGCTCTCTTGCCTGCTTGTTAAGCCTATTAGTATTAGCCATTTGAGGTGCATCACGGTGCTGTCGTTACCTGCCACAAATGTCGACATACTGGAAGACAGCTGTGCGCTAGTACCACGCGCAGGTCACACTGAGAAAGCAGTGCTGTTAGCCCCAGTGAT
The DNA here is from genome assembly GCA_019594935.1 of Periophthalmus modestus. Taxonomy (NCBI): domain Eukaryota; kingdom Metazoa; phylum Chordata; class Actinopteri; order Gobiiformes; family Gobiidae; genus Periophthalmus; species Periophthalmus modestus. Next base: position 26,875,483 of record JAIEZT010001373.1, on the reverse strand, counting down.
TAGTGCGTTTCCACCTGCTAGCGCCCCGTCCTCTCCTCCATCAGTCCACGGAGCAGGCTTTTGAACACGGTACAAAGGGATCAAAGCTGCACAGAAGTACACCCTTGGATCCAGAGACATCAAGCCCATTAGCTTTTAAATATTTAGCCAACACATGTTAGCAATTACATCGACTGGATGTGCTCCAGGTGTGAGAAGCCCCGAGTCCGACTGGTGAAAAGCTGCGCTGGAAGCATGGATGAATATCAATGTAGAGGATTTACATTTTATGAAAATGTATGTGGTACATTAAATGAGGTGAGGGTTATTTAAAAGCCAGTTTTATGTTTCTTTTAGGCTTTTCTGTAAAACTATAGCTACCATCTGCAAGTTTATTAGATTTTTTTCACTAGTATATGGCAGATGTGAAACCTTTTCCTCTGTTGCCACCTCCCCCTCACCTGGCCTTAGTTCCGGCTCATCTGCGCTCTCTGGTTTGGTCCAAAGGCACAAAAGCACACGGTCAGTCCACAGTAATGTAGCTAGCATGTAGTGGTGATACTATATGTGGGTCTACAACAGGGTGGGTCGGCCAACCTTATTACGGATGGTAGCTTTAAAGTCGTCTTCTGTAATTCACGTTTTAGTTGTGTACACTTAATACAGGCATGTCCAAACTGTGGCCCGGAATCCAAATGCGGCCCTCAGACCAGTTTTTCTGGGCCCTCAAGCTTTCAGGTGAATTGGCCCATATTACCTTAAACAGTACTTCTTACTGTACATTTCTGAAAATCTACTTTAACAAGCCCATATCAAATATTTAATGTCCCACTGAGGATGTAAGCATGAATAAAGGTTTAGTGGTTCAGTCTAACTGGTAATAATAATGCAGATTTGAAGCATTCACTGTTTTGGTGACCAGTCTGTGGCCCTCAGTCGGCCCTCAGCTTTGTCTGTGTTTTTATTTGTGGCCCTTAATGAGAAAAGTTTGGACACCCCTGACTTAGTATGTGTTGTGTGAGTGAGCGATTAGGGATGACTGGAAGGGCCCATGACACGGGCAGATTAATAACCACAACCCCCATAATAACCACCACTGGCAATCACGATCTAACCAGACTCATGCCAGATTGATATGTGCACCTCTCCGAATTGAGTTCTACACATCAATCTGGGAAGGTAAAAGCGCTGCAAGCAATTTGGACCTATTGGGACATTCAAAAGTATTCTCCACGCTCATTGGTCAAAGCGTCTCAACAGTGGAACCAGCTGAAAAAGCAAACGTTTGTAAAACCCAGATACAAACAAAATAAAATAGTTCGTATTTTTAGTACTACAGAGGGCGCTGGCATTCGTCCCCCTGTCTGGAAAGAATACCGCTCCAAAGACGGCAAATCAGCTGTAAGACACGGCACAGAAATACATTAAGGTAAAAAAAAACGGTAACACTTTATAATAACTATAGCCTCTTTAGCCTTAATAAAGCATGAACAGACATTTAATTAATAATGAAAAAACTTAATTAACAATGAGTCATGCTTAATAACTATTTAATTACGGCCTTAATTAACACTTCATTAACAAGAGTTTGAGTTAATACTTAACTAACCATTTGTAAATGCTTATTTAAGGAGTAACTAAGTGTGAAATAAGTATGAGTAACTGTACACAACACAGGTCAATTAATTGCTAATTCAGTGTTAATTAAGGTTGTAATTAAGTAGTTATTAAGCATGAATCATTAATTAAGTGTTTCTTCATTATTGATTAAGCGTTTCTTCATTATTAATTCAGTGTTTGTTCATTATTAATTAAGTGTTTGTTCATGCTTTATTAAGGCTAAATAGGCTATAGTTATTATAAAGTGTTACCAAAAAACCAAACTAGTATGTTAGATGAAAACCAAAAAGTAATAGGCTGAAGTCAGTTTGTCGGTCGGGCCCTATCGCACCGCTGGGAGCATGCCAAGATGGATTCTCGTGAGCATAACGTGCAAAGGTAATCGTGACCCACTAACACAAAAAATAGACTCCCCGCAAAATGATAAACTAGCCTTATGTCTACTGTTTGATTTTTGTTTCAGGACATAGGCTAAGAAATTTACATTAACTGCATTTGAAGAGACTATTGAATGCATTTTTAATTTTCCCCATATCATTCGGGGACCTGCTGAAATCATTATTCGAGTACTGCACTACACCACTAAGCTAACGTCTACTTATTCTGGCCAGCAAAGTAACGTCTATTACATCTGCACCATGAAATACAGCATGCAAGCACAGACTTAACGCAATGGTAAAGGGTCCCATTTTTTATTTAATGCTTTTCGACTTTTGAGATCTTCAAAGTGCTTTACATAAAGGAACCATTCACAGATTCACATACACACCGGGGGCGACGTTGGGTTAAATGTCTTGCCCCTGGACACAACAACAGCATTCATGTGTGGGAGCTGGAATTGGAGTCTGAGCGCTCTACCCATGATGTTTTTACGTTGAAAGCGTCATGCAAACCGCCAACCGCTGGATCAATGGACAAACTCTACCAGCAAGCTACAGTCGCCCATGACTATTTACCATTTACTTAATACAATTGAAGCTTTCCTTTAATTTTTTCATTGTTTACTTTTGTTCACTATATCCCAACCAGAAAACACGTATGTGGTGGCCAAAAAGTCACTGACAATATTAAATCTTCAGTAGCTCCTATAATTCTTAAGTTATACTCAGCAAATTTTAGCAGTAGATAAACTGAACCTTCTGAGATTTTAATAATAATAATAACAATGCCTTACACTTGTAATGCGCTTTACAGGCTTGTCAAAGCGCTACACTATAGTCATTATTCATTCCACACTTGGTGATGGTAAGCTACTATTGTAGCCATAGCTGCCCTGGGGCAGACTGACGGAAACGAGGCTGCCAGTTTGCGCCATCAAATGACCACCACCAATCATTCGCGCACACACCACTTTCATACTAAGCAATGTGGGTGAAGTGTCTTGCCTAAGGACACAACTACAGAACTTGGTCCGAGTGGGACTCGATCCTCCGACCTTTGGGTTGGGAGACCAACACTCTAACCCTGAGCACTTAAACACTTAAACTTATCACTACTTAAACTAGAGAAGTAAAAATTACCTATTTTTTTACAAATAATGTTTTTTAAGTGTCTACCATTTTGGGTTTGACACTGAATAGCCTGATCCAACACACTTTACATAACATGTAAAGCATTTCTGGTCTTATGGCTCTTATTTGATCCTCGATGTTACGTTTTAAGTCGTTTATTGTCTGAGGTTTATTCACAAACACCTTTTCTTTAAGATAGCCCCACAGGAGGAAATCAGGACTAGTCAGGTCTGTGGAGATCACATACTGCCCCCTGTCTTTGAAAACCACTTATTATTCCTTTAATGACATTTACACTTTGGGGCATCTCTGGTATTAAAATGTCGACGGTAACACCGCTGGGTTTCTGAATTTGACCCATGTGACTCAAAGTACCACTGTGCAATGAGGGTTCGTTCCTCGGTGCTGTATTTGCTCATATTAATGTCAGAAGGATAGTTCTAAATGCTCTGAAAAAATAAAATAAAAATATTTAAAAACAAAAGAGTTATGATTTTTTTTCAGCTGTCAGTGACTTTTGGGCCACCTTCTATTACAATGGCGATGTATGTCAAAAATGCTTCAGGTAGGCTCACATTATTTAGTTATAAGTTATTTTGCATTCCAAAGTTCCAAAGTTGCATGTTGACACTTTGCATGATGACAGATGATGAGCAGGACATGTCTCGGAGGAGGCTAAACCCACATAAAAGACGCCTCACCCTGCACACACAGCACTACGGGAAGGAATCAGTCTCAGCTCATAAGACACGAGACAGCATGTGATCTGCCTGCGAGGAATAGATTTGGAATATTTGGATCAGGGGAGACTGCTGGGTGGAGTCAGGCATGCCAACACTGTCATCGCTGGAATTAGCTCAGACAAACACCTCCATGGCAGAGAAGGCAAGTGCAGGAGGGACGGGTTTCTTGGGATTTAATTATATGCTAATGTAATGGTATTGTCAACCTCACAGTATGTATCCTGCAATTATATGGAATCAGTAATTATACTTGTATATTCTGGATCATTTTAAAGCTACCTGCGATCTGCAAGTGTATTTACTGTCTTATTTTCTCAGTAGATAGTATATGTGAAATCTTCCCCACCTCAGTGCTGTTTCTTCTGTCAGCCTGAAGGTGGCACACTATCGAGCAGCAGTAGCGTAGATGGCATCGTCCAAGAATACAACCAGGCCATGCTTATTACAGATGGTAACTTTAAACAGTTTGCAGCAGGTACAAACTTATTTGTCACTTACCTTATGCATTTTCGGCATCCTAATGATTTACCACAACGAGTTTATGAACGCTTTTCAGAACTCTGAGAGACCAGGTCAGAGTTTGGCCATGACAAGCTAAGTACAACTAGTATGCTAACCACATCCCGTATATATAAATGGACATAGCTAACTGTTAACCGCCGCATTCCAAATAAGTGAGAATGGGAGTGCTGCCAGCTCTATTGACTCTGGCTCCAATTCACTTTCTATTGAAAAACTGTCTCCCCTCTCTCTGTAACTGCTGCTGTCAGACTCACCATTTTGGTCTGAAAAAGTTTGTACTAACCCGCTTTACGTGACCCTGATATTTTTATTACTTTTTTGTCTGTAAATCAAGATATGACCATCAATAACAGGCAAATCACCTTCTTTCCACAAGGTCGCTCCCGCTAGCATTAGCAACAGGTTTGATTGACAGCGTCCATTTGCGTCCACTAGAGCCGAACTATGGCTGATGTCACACTTCCTCAGTCACTGCAGTCTACGATGCCAACGCTCACTTACCGATTATTGGATCGTAAAATGCTTTTTAATTAGCTGCAGACAGCACGCAACTGACTTATTTTGACCTCAAGAGCTGCTTATACAATATATCTGCAGAAGATCAAGACCAATTTTGCTCAAATGCATCGGAAAAATAAAGGATGGCATTATTAGCAGTAGGCCTGTATGAACTTTTAACATGGCATTTCCGGGCTGACTCCAGCACTGCACACTCCACTGTATTTTCCAAGTGGAACAGACCGTTGGGAGTCCTGTCCTTGTAATGAAGCCAACCCTACACACACACACATACCCACCCAGTGTGCAGCTTCCAGGGGTGGGCGAGCGCCGACCACCCATCTGCGGCCAGCCGGTCAGAGCCAGGGCACCCATCCAGTCTTTCCAAAATACTCACCCAAACCAGAACTGCCAGTCTCTGTTCCTTTTGTGGGTCCCGGGTCTTTCATTTTGCTGATATGTTTTTTGTGCCACTAATAATAGGCTTGGCTTTTAAATTAACCTAGTGCAGTAGAACGGAATATTACGGTGATTAATGAAATAGGGTTGACGTAGCAGAAAAATAGCAGGCAATGCAATTCTAATGAACACTTTTGGTAACCCACGTGCAACTCACTCTCCTCCAAACTAATAGAAAATACCAGATTTGAAGAAAGGAGCATAAAACTACATTACCATGGTGGATCTTTGGAACATCCATTTTCTGTTCCATCTCTGCTTATTTTTTACAGCTAGCCTCGAGCCATCATTGGAGACGGTAATAACGTAGTGACCTTTACATGGAAATGCACTGTGGAAAAGAATGGTTTGTGGTTTGTAGTAGCATATATGTGAGCAGGAAGCTTGGGCGCGCTGTTTATGGAATAATTGTAGACCGTCACTGTAGGTACAAAAAAGCGAGAGAATGTTATAATTTTCAACAAAATAGTATAAATTATTGCGGGTAGTAAGTGGTAGTCGTTTGTGTAGAGAAATGCTGCAATACTTTACCAGTTGTGAGACTCTGAGTTTGCAGATGGGTGGATTAGTCATTCGGACATGCACGATTTGTCTGTTTTAAAAAACGAATTTGCCCGATTACGAGGACCAAAGAAAGGTAAAAAAGAAGTAAAATCACAGGGGACTGAAAAAACATTATGCATTTCTGGACAATCAATGAGAAAACGGGTAAACTCTGATTTTCTTCACAACGATGGGTGACTAATGAGCTCCTTTTGTATCAGACAGGTCACTGAAAAGAAAAGATCTGCACGGTGGTGTTTGAATAATAGTTCGTGGGACATTTTATATAATCGCCATTACATCACCACAATGTGCAGAAAAACGGTACTCATCCATGATTTTTTCTTCTAGATCATTGTTGTTTTCATGTATAACAAAGTACAGGGTGGCCCAAAAGTCACTGACAGTTGAAAAAAATGCATAACTCTTTTGTTTCTAAATATTTTTATTTTATTTTTTCAGAGCATTTAGAACTACCCTTCCGACATTAATATGAGCAAATACAGCACCGAGGAACAAACCTTCATTGTACAGTGGTACTTTGAGTCACATGGGTCAAATTCAGAAACCCAGAGGTGTTACTGTCGACATTTTAATACCAGAGATGCCCCAAGCGTAAATGCCATTAAAAGAATAATAAGTGGTTTTCAAAGACAGGGGGCAGTATGTGATCTCCACAGACCTGACTAGTCCCGATTTCTTCCTGTCGAGCTATCTTAAAAATAATAAAGACAATAAATAACTTAAAACGTAATATCGAGGATCAAATAAGAGCCATAAGCCCGGAAATGCTTTCAAATGTTATGCAGAGTGTGTTGGATCAGACTATTCAGTGTGAAACCGAAAGTCATTTTTTAACTTCTCCTAGTTTAAGTAGTGATAAGTTCAAGTTTAAGTGAACAATTATAACTGTATATATTGCCAAAAATCTCGGAAGGTTCAGTTTATCTACTGCTAAAATTTGGTGAGTATAACTTAAGAATTATAGGAGCTAATGAAGATTTAAAAGTGTCAGTGACTTTTGGGCAAGCCTGCACAATACTTACTACAATATCCATAGCATTTTAAATCTATCAGCAACTTTAATCATTATTGCAGTATAATCGTTAATCGTGACACCAAATTTCAGTCTCGTCCCACGACTAGGGACCAGACTGATGTCCCTCTGCATAAGAAAATATTGAGATGTCAGGCAGTTTGGTAACGCAATACATGTAAAACTCACTGTATTAGAGGATTAACATTAAAATACATTGAGACCGAAAGTTATGCAAAATCCTAGTAGGAAGAATCTCACTGTAATCGTGAAAACAGAGAGAGCAAAGTCGACTTTATGTCAGCAAATGTTACTTTTGTCCAGGCTACTTTTAGTCTTAGAAAGAACTCTTGAGAAAGGGCTGAAAATGTCAAGTCACTCAAACGTTACAGGTGTGAAGTGCGTTCCCGTCAGTCTATCACTCCGACACATTTCATGGCATTTCTCAGCAGGGGACATAAAGTTTGAATCCAAAATACATCAGCAGCCTTTAAACTTTCAAGCCAGTTTTTTTTTTTTAAATGCACTTAATAGGAAGTGGCGTTTTCCTAGCACGTTTTTAATGACTTTGGCAAGATGGAACAGAGGAGAAATCGATGAAACGGTAACTTCGAAAGACGCAGCAGGTAAGTTCGGGTGAATTGGTCTCTTCTTTTAATTCTGGTATCTGAATCAAGAGCAGATTTAAACCAAGTAATGGAACTCAGCATGATAACCAGTCAGAGAGTGTGACCAATTACGTTGTGTAAGAAGCAGGTAGAAGTAGGTCATTGTCTTTTATATATTAACAAGTATGTGCTATTTTAATAGGAAAGGTCTTGCACAATCTAGGAAATCAATTTTTTCCATGAACAGGGTGGCCCAAAAGTCACTGACAGTTGAAAAACACCCATAACTCTTTTGTTTCTAAATATTTTTATTTTATTTTTTCAGAGTATTTAGAACTACCCTTCTGACATTAATATGAGGAAATACAGCACCGAGGAATGAACCCTCATTGTGCAGTGGTACTTTGAGTCACATGGGTCAAATTCAGAAACCCAGCGGTGTTACCGTCGACATTTTAATACCAGAGATAGTAAATGAGTAAATGTCATTAAAGGAATAATAAGTGGTTTTCAAAGACAGGGGGCAGTATGTGATCTCCACAGACCTGACTAGTCCTGATTTCTTTCTGTGGAGCCATCTTAAAGAAAAGGTGTTTGTGAATAACATAATATCGAGGATCAAATAAGAGCCATATTATACCTATTTTTTTTTACAAATAATGTTTAAGTAGTGATAAGTTCAAGTTTAAATGAACAATTATAACAGTCTATATTTCCAAAATTCTCAGAAGGTTCGGTTTACCTACTGCTAAAATTTGGTGAGTATAACTTAAGAATTATAGGAGCTAATGAAGATTTAAAAGTGTCAGTGACTTTTGGGCCAGCCCGTATTTGAGCAAAACAAGTCTTGCCCCAGTACAAATATACTGTATAAGCAGCTCTTGAGGTCAACGTAAGTGTACTGTCTGAATGTGAAATGATCGAATTACTACATGAAAGTTGTGAAAAGTACTTAAAAAGTCATCATGGTGAATAATTAGGATGCTCAGAATGCATACAGTAAGTGAGGAATAACTTTGGACCACTGCAAAACATTTAAAATGAACAATTTCTGTTTTGTACGTGTTAAGACTGTGACAGAGCCGGCTCCTCCTCCTCCTCCTCTCCTCCTCCTCCTGCTCCTCCTCCTCCTCCTCCTCCTCCTCGGACCACACACTCCCACATCTGCACGATAAATAGCGGACGGCTGCAGATTTTAAGTACTTCTTACCTCTTCGATGTGTCCCCATCCACCACATATGACCCTTTCTCCTTCTCCACGGACTCCCCGAGGACTTCGTGCTGTATAATCCCTTTTACGCGTGTGACTCCGATGTGCACACCGGGCTCGTCCCCTCTTCAAACAGTCCCCGATACCTCCACTTCCACGTACCTGGATCATGAATTCACAGGAGGAATATGATGTAATGATGAGCAGTCACATTATCATTAAATTATATGGAGTAAAGCAGTTGCAGAATTCATCTTCACCTGTAAATATCAACTTTTTGTGATATTTTGGGACTATAAACATTGTAAAAATGGATTTTTCTGACATGGCCATTGTAGTTTGGAAATGTTCTCGCAAAAAAACAAAAAAAAACCCAGCAAAAACAATGTGCAGGGTCTTGAAGCTTGTATTCAGGATCAGATGTTAAAGGTTTATGATATAACACTGACGTCACATGTGGATTTGGGTTTGTGATGACACCTTTTGTAATTTCCGTTCTGATGTTCACTTTTGATTTCTAATGCTCTTTGAAAATAATCAGAATGATAGCACTCTAATCTATAAAAGGATACATTACACAATACTCGTTTTAATCCTTTTTTTCCCCAGGTCATGTCACAGTGAACCAGATGTACTGTTATTTGATACTATTTTTCAGTCGTTGGACAGGGTCATGCAGGTGTTGTGTCTTGCTCAACTCATTTTGGGTGAGAGATCAGGTAACCATCTAATTGGAGAGTTCACGTTTGCGAGCTGTGCCACTGTTGCCCAGCGATGGTGTAATTATCAGTATTTTAAAGATGCACTCTGTTACTTTTAGAGCGCCCATGAGGAGGAGAGTCTGACTGCTCTCACTGTACAAATAAATACAATGAAATAAACATATAAGAGGGTCGTCCTGTGGCTCGTCTACCTGGAGATTTTATTGGTTTGCTTAGAATGTTCCACAGTATAGCATTAAAGTCACACTATTTATTCAATGACTTGTGTTTTTATAGAGAAACATGCGTGGTTGCTATGACTGGGGTGACCTCTCCATAGACTTGACCTGTAACCTGCCCTGATTCTGTCACCTGTTTGTCTCCATAGAGAGAAAATAATGCCACACTGAGGAATATTCCAGCCAATAACATAACAAGTTGGTGGTATAGAGTTATTTAGTTCACATTTATATTAGATATTTTTAACACCTGCATGACTTAATGGAGATGGAAAGTTAAAAAAAAAAATCAGATCTATTTTTAATTTTTTTTTCTCGTTTGGTTAAAATGTTACACTTGAGGGCTTTAATAAAAAAACATCAGTTTCTAGAAAGAGAAACAACGTCCAACATTTTTACCAACACATTGCCCATAGCGTGTCGTCCTGATGATACAGTAATTCAGTTGAGTCCATCCTGCAGAATAAGAATTGATCTGTTGAAGCCACATTAACAGTGTTGGGCCTGTTTTTCTCATTAATCACACAACTCAATTTTCCACCAACCAATTTTTACATCTTTGTGTCTGGGGCCAAAATGACCTGCTGCTTGATAGGTGATAAAAACTAATTATGTTTACCTTCCCCCATCGGCGCATCCATCCACTCTATTGATTTTTGGACGTCTATATGAAATGAAATGTCTGTCTCTACTTTTCTTCATTTGCCCGGCTCTAACTTTTCTATAAGCTCCGTGCGTGTGTCCTTATCTGCTCCAATCACCTGCTGGTTCACATAAACACAAGATGGTCTTCATTTTTACGCTCAGATGTCCAAATGATCACTAGCCTCGCCAGAAAAACCTCTTCTTCAGCTCCAGATGAAGGGTTTCCATGTGACAGGAGACTTGGACTTAGACGTACTTCAGCCTATTTTAGTGGAAATACAAACCTTGCCTTCTGCATTTGTGAACAGACTTTTTCTCTCAACCGGATTTAACTAAAGTTTGATTTTACGGCTTGTTAAAACTCGGTTCAGAAGGTCACACATGTCAATCAAAGAGCCAGGCTAAACGATCAGACTGTCATAAGACCACAAATATGACTGGACTGTCGTTATCGTCATGTCCCAGTTTTGTTTTTTACGCACACCGCACATTATTTGGAAAGTCTGGATATTTAGTCCATCTCCCTCTATAGCTCAAAATGTTCTCCCGCCAGAATCGTCCATCAGCCTAGAAAGTTGTATTCATCGTGGCCTCACAGCTGCGCAACAGGTAAGACACTCAAATTTCATGTCTAGGCAAAATTGTTATTTTTTTTCATAATCAGTGTTTTATTAATTTACTTTCATTGTACTTTTCTTTGATAAGGAATATTGGTCGGGCTGCTTCACACAAATATCTGTAGAAATCTGCGGAATCAGTGAGGTGAGTATCATCAAATGTGAAATTTTGAAGTGTTTCCAGTATTTATAATTTATTTTAATGCATATTTAGAATGTAAGAGCTGGGCAACTTTCTCTGAGGAACTGGTTGGACCGGCTCAGGCTCAGTCCAGGTTCAGAACGTTTACTGTTTCTCAAAAAGACAAATCACAAACTGCTCTGTCTGTGTCTCTGCACCACTGCCCAGAACACAGAGCAGAGTGAGGGACGGGCGGGTTACACAGACGAGGAGCCAACTGCACTGATACTACCAGCCGGAGGAGAGTACAGTAAGGAGTTTGTGTCATCTGTTTAAAGCACAACTAAGTAACTTTCAGCGACAGAGCTCCCCCTGCAGCTCCCTTATAAGAATACATTGTCTAAATGTAGCTTTTTTTTCCTTTCTAAAAAGCTTTTTTCTCTTTAAAAATTGAAAATAGGCAGTAAAATCACATAAACATACAACGTTGCCAAATATAAAAAAGAGCCAGCGTTTCTCAGAAAAATTCTCTTTGAGTCATGTCGGCCATATTGCAAGGCAGAAGGCAGCAGAGGGACACAATGAGTGTTTCAAACAACCCAAAAATACACATTTAACCATCACAGAGACTTAGAAAGATGTTAATGAGGTAAGTTCTGCTTTAAATCCATTGAAGTACTTTAGGACTGTGAAGTGAGTGCTATTCTGCGTGGTCAGTCAAGACCCTCAGCTGCAGCGGGGCCTTAACTGGAGAATTTCACCCATTGTGCATGTTTTGTGTTGATGGGGGAAACTCGAGCACCTGGAGGAAACCCACCCAGACACAGGGAGAACATGCAAAATCCACACAGGTCCAGGCTGGGTTGGAAGTTGAACTTTTACTTCTTGCTGTAAGCCAGTAAGTACCATATTTTCAGGACTATAAGTCGCACTTTTTTTCATATTTTGGTCGGCAGTGCAGCTATGTGATTAAAATATATGATTATCACACAGAAGAGGACGCGGCACTTCATCTACTTCCAGAGCAGGTGGAGTTGTTCAGAATCGACACAGAGGATAAAGAATTGAATAGATTTAATGATCTGAAGTGAGATCGAGAGTTTGGTAAACGTGTTAGCATGTTTTTCAGATTTCAGATTAACTTAATATCTTACGTTAACAAACCAGATACGTGTTCAGTTCTGTCCATCCTTCATGTAGCTGAATAAATATAAATGTGTTATGTTAGCGTGCTGTACTGCTAGTCAGTTATTCTCTATTTTGCTGTTGTTATCTTGTCTTTAAAGATAAAATGTCTGTTCTTTGTCTCGGATTTTGCTAAATTAATTTCCCCAAAAAATGCAACTTATTTATGTTTTTTTTTTTCTTCATTTTTATGCTTTTTTTTTTGGCTGGTGCGACTAATACTCCGACATATAGTCCAGAAAACGAGTACTATGCATACCATTTAGTTTAACGTGTGTCACTATTGTTTTGCAGATGCATTCTTAGTGCCCTCTGCTGGTGTTTTGTATTAAAACAATCCAAGCACACTATATTTCCAGGATACATTTTTAAGTATGATCTTCCAAAAGCCTATAAAATGCAAATTATAAGACATTTAATTGTGACATTAAGAAGGAAATCAGTAATTTCTAGGACTTAAGTCTAGATGGGTGCAGTAATATCAGTCGAACATCCAAGAACAAACAGTAAAACGCCATAAATATACAAAGTAACCATACAGTCTACTCTGCGATCAAGCCTCCTTACATACAACTGACCACCGCAAAGTAGGTTTAATTTACAAAGAAAGTGGAAACATGCTAGCCCTACAGATTCCAGTCCAGTGAGGCTTATTTAAAAGTTGCAGTCTCCACACCTGCATTTCTCTTTGCTCAGCTCCTGTCAGGCTGATGGGCTGGCAGCAGTTGTTTTTGAGAAAAGGTGGACCACAGAAGTTGTCAAAATTGTCACTGCCTATGCTGCCAATAGAAAGTAACAACGTGTATTTACAGTATCCAGAGCCTGGTGGATTTAGAGAGTTTATATATAGCTGTCAAATAAAAATGCCCCAAAAAAACAAGCCCAAGAATAAATGTAAAAATGGAAACTTAATCGGCTATTATGGCTTTTTGAAGTATTGCGAATGGAATATTGCGACACTAAACATTCAAACTCGATTTCGTTACTAAGGAAAAGACTCAATACCGATTATGATACCACGATGATGGAAAAAAATGCATTGTTTTAGAGATATAATGCAATTTTCCAACACATAATAATTAGGGATCTAACCATAGACTGTTTATATACATGGAAATGGAATAAATACTTCAAATCTGCATTATTATTACAAGTTAGACTGAACCACTAGACCTTTATTCATGCTTACATCCTCAATGGGACATTAAATATTTGATATGGGCTTGTTAAAGTAGATTTTCAGAACTGTACAGTAAAAAGTACTGTTAAAGTAATATGCGCCAATTCACCTGGAAGCTCGAGGGCCAAGAAAAACTGGTCTGTGGGCCGCATTTGGTCCCCGGGCCACAGTTTGAGCATGCCTGCTTTAGGAAGTGATCATGGGCGCACTTCCAGCTCCATCCACTCTGTACCGTTTTACTTTACATTGAAAAATTGTCGCCCCTCTCTCTAACTGCGGCTGTCAGGCTTGTCATTTTGATTATTCTTAAAATGTTCATATTAATCCCCTCTATATGATCCTCGTATGTCTATTTTGCTATTGTGTCAGTAAATCTATATATGAACGTTAAAAACAGACAAATCAAGCTCGTTCTTTCCCCGATGTTGCTTCTGCGAGCGTAACAACAGGTTTGATTGACAGCGTTGCTAAGCGGCTGCGTTACCTTAAACAGCCTGGCTCCGGATTGGCTCTTTAGTTGCTAGGATACTCACAGCCGGAATTCCTAATATGACACTTGGCACCGAATTCGCTCCGATAACCGCTAACCTCGATGAGCTTCATTTGACAGAAGCTGAGAGCTATGGGTAACGTCACACTCCTGCAGTCCACTTCTTTATACAGGACGTGACAATAATTGAAATATCGTGCTATCACAATATCGTGGGCCATCACAGTTACGAACATTTTGTAACTAAGATTAATTTTGTGTTTCCAATAGCACACATATTTTTGCAGGGCATGCTCATTCTCCACTACTAACATTGCATAATTGTTGTTGTGTCCTTGGGCAAAGTCCTTGAACCTCCATGCCTGATGAAATTCATGTTACTCTCACGATGGTAGCACAAGTTGGGGAAGAAGCCGTTGGCACAGAATGGCAGCCACATTCTCATTAATTTGCCCTAAAATGTGATTTAAATGAGTATAGCAGGGCCTCACAGCTCATGTCAATGAAACTGAAATTGCAGTTTGAATGGATGTAATTAGCAAATCCCCAAAGGCTGCAATTTTTGAAGGAGCATACTTTCCTCCCACAAACAACAAAATATCCTGTCTTATTCTGCATAAAAAGTTCTAACCCTGTAGTTAAACCGAAATGCTTGTCAGAAAAATTTGATTTTTTTCTCCCTTAATAGTTCAGATTTTAAAATGCATATGACAGGTTGGACAACTCATTCCACTAAAAAGCTAATATAATTATTTCAACAAAAAATCTTAGGTTTTTCTAGTCTTTTCTTTGATGAAGTTCATAACTTTACTTCCTGGTTGGACACGGGCAGCAGATATGACACACGTAGAGTAATTAGCATAACTGTTACCTAGCAACCATGATTTTAGAAAGGGCCAAACATGTCTCAATAGTTATGATTCGACTAATAAAGATATATGACAACACCTTTATTTAGTTAAAAGGTTTAAACTGTCAGAAAAATATGCCCTTTGTGTGAAGAAATCTGATTTAGACTGTGGTGCTATTTCGTGTATTTTGAACATTTCTTTTCATCTCGTATCCCACTGAATAATAGAAAAATTGTTCAAGCAACCTTTCTTTTTGTGCTAGATTATGGAGATATAATAATACGCACGCAGACTTCAGTCTCTACTTTGCAACCTTTAGATGCACTCTTTCGCTCTTCCCTTCATTTCGTAACAGGTGATGAATTTAAAAGCCATCACTGTACAATCTGTGAAAAAGTATGTTGGCCGTCGCTCAGAAAAGAACATCACTGTATTAAATGTATTTATAAAAGACTAAAACAATAGACTGTCTGAATATCTCACTTGCTGAACATTGATACAGGAACTTTAAACAGAAGATCACACGGATTGTCTTTTAACAGAGCCAGATGGACATAATCTGGTCAGTCCAAAGATCTGCTGGATGTTGTAAAAAAATGTATCTTGTATTAGGATAATATAAGATAACCTTTAGTCGTCCCACAATAGCAAAAGTTCAATGTTGCAACCACTGACTGTATATATAAATGGACAGAGCTAATGTGGTAGCTGACACGTTCTGAATAGAAAGTGATCATGAACGCGCTTCCAACTCCTTCAACTCTGGCTCCAATTCACTATACATTGAAAAATTGTCACACCTCGCTCTGTAGCTGCTGCTGTCAGACATGTCTTAAAATGTTCATATCAACCCACTCAGCGTGATCCTGGTATTTATATTTCGCTATTTTGTTCCTAAAATCAGGATATGAACATTAATAACAGACAAATGAGGTGCCTTATTTCCTCGGGGCCGCTCCTGCTAGCGTCAGGTTTGCAGGTTAGCAGCAGGTTTGATTGACAGTGTTGCTAAGTGCCCTCTCTCTGCTAAACGAGCGGTGCAGGGGGGAAGGGGCGTTACCTACAGCAGCCTGACTCCGGATTGGCTCCTTGGTTTCTATGATACTGTCGTGATGTGGGGTGTGAGGTGGACCAAAAGTGCAGGACTCGGGGCAGGTTTAAGGGTGTTTATTGACAGAAGACACAAGACAACACAGGTGACGGGAGGACATACGAGGAGCTGGGTGCAGGTCAGGGTCCAGAGGTGCAGGGAAGACACGAGACGGGAAACACAGCCGGTACCGGGAGACAGGGTCGGAGAACACAGGCAGGACACGGGTAGGACACCAGGCAGGACAACAAGCAGACGAACATGGGCAGGAAGCACAGCAGAGACACGGTGATGATCAGCACGCAGACAAACAGTGATGCAAACAGGGTGACGATCAGACGACCTGGCAAGGAGAGCTGGGTCCTGGCTCCTTTTAACAACCTGCAGCTGTCTTGATTGCCCTGATGGGCTGCAGGTGTGTGTGGGAGGAGCCAGGGCTCCGCCCAGCTCTGGAGTCAGGCAGGTGAGGGAGGGGGAGAGGAGACACAGGAGGCAGGAGCAAACGTGGATCATGACAGATACTCACGGTCGGGATAACT
The DNA here is from genome assembly GCA_019594935.1 of Periophthalmus modestus. Lineage (NCBI taxonomy): Eukaryota > Metazoa > Chordata > Actinopteri > Gobiiformes > Gobiidae > Periophthalmus > Periophthalmus modestus. The sequence continues at coordinate 26,859,096 of JAIEZT010001373.1, read as the reverse complement.
GCTCTAGCCTCCATGAGCTTCATTTGACTGGAGCCAAACAGAACTTTCGACTGCTTTGCTTCCCAAAAACTGAATGCATTTCAAGGACATGCAAAATTGGATACTTTTGTGCCACAATTGCACTTTATAATCTGGTGATAAACATTTATACTCACACCTGCTCCTGTTTTAATGCTTTAAATGGAGTATGTACCTGATTTTCTGGACTATAAGTTGCACTTTTCTTCATAGTTTGGCCGTGCGACTTATATTTCACATATAAATCGCATCTGAGTACATGTCTTTTTCTTCATTACTATGCATTTTTTCCACTGGTGCAGCTTATACTCCAGTGCGACTTATACTCCAGTGCGACTTATACTCCAAAGAAGTACCTCATTTTCCGAACAGGGCCCCCATGAAAAGTCTGAGTGCTCTCATCGGGCTCTCCCTGTAAAAATAAAGATAAAATAAATGTGTCAGTCACTCAAAACATAACCGCATGTATGAGTGTGACAAGGAAAAAAACAATATAACATAGATCAAACACAGTGCTATGTAGGCCCTAAAAATTCTTCTCCACCTTGAAAGCAGCCTGCAGTCTGTTGGCCCCCGCTCACCCCGCTCACTTCAGTTTGTTTGTAGGTGCATTAACTCAAGGTCACTTACCTGCTCCTCCCCAGAGTCAACACATTTATCCATTTCAAACCTGCTGTTGCACTTCTATCGCCGAGCACAATCCCATCTGGAACGCCTGAGCCATTTCTAATTTGGTCCAATTTTAACTGGTGTTTGCCGGGCTGCCCTGCGAAATGTTCTCTCTTTAAGGCATATTATAGTTTTATTAGAGCTGGAAGAGGCATCTAGGATGGGGGGAGGGGAGATAGTCGCCTGCTGATATAATTCCTCCACCACTTCCATTTATCTCAGCTCCTGGACAGAAGAGTAATATCGCCGCTCTGAGGTGTTTTCTACAGCTCCGGCCTAAAGCGATTCCATGAACGTGCTGCAAAGTCATGCCTTCTGTGAAATGCTGCTAAAGTGAGACTGGTAATGCTTTTTTGTTAGTTTAAAAGTGTCAAGCAACATTGCAAAAGCATGTTATTCTTCTGTGACATTACAAGTTTGGACTAGGGCTGTCAGTTTTAGCACGGCATTATTAATCGCAAGTGAATGTCGGTCATCACCGAGTTCCAGCTTCACCTGAATTTTAGAAGACAGGTGAACAGTTCATACAAGAAAAAAAAACAAAAAACAGTTCCAGGTCAGACTGTACTCTGATGCCTCTGATTCTGCAGGAGGTACTCTTCTTCGGTGTGTGTGTGTGTGTGTGTGTGTGTGTGTGTGTGTGTGTGTGTGTGTGTGTGTGTGTGTGTGTGTGTGTGTGTGTGTGTGTGTGTGTGTGTGTGTGTGTGTGTGTGTGTGTGTGTGTGTGTGTGGGATTCCCCAAGAGACCCAACTTCTAAATCATTGGGAAACGGCTTTCTGATTTGCCTACTGCAGTATTTTTTTTAATCTTTTTTTTTTTCTCAAAATTAGAAAAAGACCCCTTGAGCCCAATTTTCATGATACAGTGTGCATAGTGTGCTTACCCTAGTGGTCCATGGGTGGTACTGCAAGGTTCCCATAAGGACATTTTCTGAATGTTGTGCATATGGGGTCCCCAAATGGATGGTTTCCAAACAATAATGTGTGTTATACTGATATACATACACACAAAAAAATAATAATCACATCCGGGTTTGATTTCCCTCTAAACAGTAACTGCAAATTTTCTCCATCAAATGACCTCATCAGAAAATGCATTACTGTATACATATTCATTATGTACCATACATAAAGAGAAAGCTGAGCGTGCACATACTGTATATTCACAGAAGATATGCAGTATGATAAAAACATCCAAATAACAAAAAAAAAAACTAAAAACAAACATGTAATATATTTAAATCTTAATTTTGGTCAGTAGGTTGGACCAACAGGAAATGTTTTTGGCTTTTGCGTGATGCATTTCGAGCAGCAGAAAGCTCCACTTGAATCATTTCTTGGTAGAATAAAAGCCTTTCACAGTCAGAGGCTGGACTGACTTCCAACAGCATATTACAATTTCTTTGGCAGCTGTAAGGTCTGTTAGTTATGCACGCTGGTCATTAATTGTCAGATTTAGTTTGGAGATGTCATCCAGCAAAATAAACCTCTGAGTGCAGAGGATGGTTACGGCTATTCATTTAGACAGTATCTTCCAGTAAAACTTTCTCTGACGTATGTATGAAAGCCTTAAGCAAAGGCCCATCTTTCGTTCCTACAACACATCACAAAAACCTTGAGGATGTCAACAATGGTATCAAAGGTTTTGCAAATAACACAAAATATTATTTTTTTTTAAATAATGGATGTTCTACTAATTCGTCTGATCCTTCGGGTCCTTGAATCACAGGAACAAACGAGCACAAATGAACCGGACGCAGCCCCTTCAAAAAAGGTAAAAGCACCTTTATTCCCCTAACAAGAGGAACTCCATTGACATTTATTCTCAAATAGTCGAATATGACATTGGCGCTCTTCTGAACAGAAAAATACAAAGCAACAAATAATCTGACAGAACTTGACTCACTAAAAAGCAACACAATCAATAGTATTGAAAAGTGCTGATAAAGGTGGTGGTATAATAATCCTCGATTGCTCGTCGTATCAAAGAGATATAAAGGCAAAAGTGGAAACAAATAATCTGATACTCTTTGAAAATGGGAGACAACACAAAGTCAAAATACCGTATTCAACCCCTAGTCTCAGTTTTTCCTTCATATGTTAAATAGGAATATCTGCTACTGACAATGGACATTGAACCTTTGTTTACTAATGCACCTTTTGAAGAAGGACTATGGATTTTGCCTTAATCAAAGACCCCACTGCATACCCAGCACAAAAAGCAGTGCTGATCTCATTGATACTGTTCTCACTTCAATGTCCAGCTCTGATGACACCTCGGGCACAAGCGTGGCATCCAAAATAGCTAAGTTTTGCATGTCTATAATGTGGACTTTTTGAAATAGATGTGGATTGTGTGAGCCATTTGAGATTATCTCATGAGCAAACTGGAAGAGATACATCGATGACGTTTTCTTTGCCTGGAGAGGTACAGAGTCCCTCCTACAGGAATCAACTACATCAACCTGAAATTCACCATGGAGTGTGACAAATTGAAAATGAAAGTTTCTAGACATTCTTGAGTACAGAAACTCAGACAAGCTCTCCACAAATGTATACTGTAAGAGCACACATGGGAAGTCCATTCGCCATGGGACCTTCTTCTGTCCAACTTCACTCAAAATTTCCCAGTTCAGTTGTATATGACGCATTTGTAGCTTTGACTCAGACTTCCAAACCCAAGCTGATGATCTGGAGAAACGATTTAAATAAAGACAAGGCCAGGCAAGTTTATTTGTATAGCACGGTTCGTACATAAAGCAATTCAAAGAATAACATTAAAAGAGAAGAGTGCAGAATAAAAACCTTTCAGTCATATACACAGCTAAACATAACATTGACACACTGACTCCTCATGTTTAGTCCATTGTCATGTCCTATTGTGGTGCTATTAAAATAAAAAATTGGTAGCTCCAAAGAACTAAAGTGCAGATCTGTTCCTTTTGTTATGTATCAAAATGAGGTCACAAGTATTATAAGACAAGAACCAAGCATCAGAAGACTTGGAGAACATCTATATTTAAAGCATGGTCATGATTGTGCCAAACATGAGGACATCAGACAAAAAAATGAGGGTAGGCGAATTCAACTGGCACAAAAAGCTGGGAAGAGTTTTTGTACTTTCTAACTTTCCCTCAGTATTTAAACCTGTAAGGGAGGTGGCTGGCTTCAGTGAGGACACAAACGGCTACAAAACACCATCTTTAATTTTCTTTAGGCTATGGCCAAGCCTTAAAGCTAGAGTGCAATGCTAAAATGAATACATGTGCGAATTAAGAATTTCTGAAAAACCTAGAACGCAGCCGGATACTTTATGAGAAGTGGGACACTCCACAACTCCTGCCTTCCATAGAAGATGTGAGAGTCATGGATGAACATCTTGACACATACCGAGAAACAAACAGAACCTTAAAGAGAAACCAAGAAAAAAAACAAAAAAAAAAAAACACAATTTGCTTCACTGACGCTTTGCAAAGTAATTCGTTTCAACCAAAGAAGCGGGAGAAGTATCCAAGATGCCACTAAGCACATTTACTTCAAGAACTACATGTCAAATTCATTCAGATGTGGCTCTTGGCCTGGCTGAACTGGAGCTGTGCCAAAGTTTTCACCACACTGAAATAAGAGGGGAAAAAAAAAAAAAAAGTAACAGAAGGTGCCACTACTTTAACTCCTAAAAGGATGACTTCCATGGACATCCTGGGGGAGCACAGACAATCATCTTTAATCAGTGACAACAACCCATACTTCTTCTCGATACCTGCGGCGGAAACCCACCTCCGAGAATCAGACAATCATCCCGAAATTTTATCCTCCACAAAGTTAAAGACACATCTCCATTATGAGATCGACATCCTTGCACACTTTCTCAGCCATGACACCGGTGTACACAGACAGTATTACAGTCTGCCAGAGAGCACCCTCACAATGGACCAAAGTCGACAAAGTGCTCGTTGCCTTAGAGCAGGGCAAACTTTTAGACTTCAAGGGAAAGAACCACGATCAAATGGTAATATTTCTCAAGTGTACATTGTGATGTCTTGATTGTTTTTAAGTTATATTGCATTGTGTGTTTTCCAGAGGAAGTGGTGGAAGCTGATAAGTGACTTTTCAGAAATCGTCACCTTCACAATATTGAACATTGTGTTTAAGGCCATTATGACAGTGCTTCTCAATCTTGTTCTGCCTTTCTCTCTCTCCTCACCCTCTCCCTCTGGCTCTCCTCTGTCTCCTTGTTTTGCTTGAATAAAATGTTGCTTGTTGTTGAATCTTCTCCTCATTCAGAGAGACGCAGAGTGTGAGCCCTGAGAGGACCATCAGACAGGTACTCGTTTCTTTGTTGTGTGTTAGTTATTTAATGTGATTTTTGTTATTTTTATTGCTGTTATTGTTTTATTTTATAGCATGGACACAACCAAAGGGAAAAAAAAGGAAAGTTTGACAGTGACAAGTCCGAGAGAGGCTTTTCTTCATTTATATTTATATTAGTTCTTGTACTCCTCCTGTTAAAGGTTGTCGTTAGCCAACTCCACAATGTAGCAAAAAACGGGTATGTGTGTGTATGTGTGTATGTGTGTGTGTGTGTGTGTGTGTACACTTAGGCCTGTGGAGGACGAGGCATTTGCGCGTTTAATGAAAAAGCACATTGTACCAGTTTTGCGAAGTTGTAGCATAGTGTTTTGTATCATTCTTTTGTATATTTACTGAAAATTGTGTTCAGGAGCAAGGGCTTGTGGGCTGTGTTGGACAGGATCGTGCTGCTAACATAAGAGTTCAAACAGTTCCTGGGGACAGATCACAAGATGACTCAAACATGCATGGATGACATAAAACTCCTTCAGACTATAATGCATAATACCCCCTCTTTATAAATATTGCCATTTACAATGATCTACATACAGTTTGTTATAGCTTATTACTAAATAAACGGGGGAAAAGCCTAACATGTCTTCTTTAAAAGCAAACATGAATCATAATTTGCTTTTAAAAGATTCTTGGTAGTTAGTTTGCAAGCAATGACTTTGTTGAGAAGCAATTAAAAAGAAGGCTAAAGCTTTGCTGCTTGTCAGTGATATAAGGATGCACACAACACAACCACAGAACATGTCTTAATCACATATTAGAACTTCTTAGGAATCATTAATGCTGTTTTCAAGTCTGTGTGGCTAAAAATCTGAACAAAAAAAAATATTTTGAAGATTAGCACATACACAACTAGTCAGAAGTTTGGACACACCCTCTCATTCATTTTTTTCCTCTACGTTTACTACTTTTTACACTTTATATACATACAAAAGGCATCAAATATATGGAATTATGTAGCAAAGAAAAAAGTTCAATAACTCAAAATATTTTTCATGTTTTAAATTCAAATCCTTGTCGACAGAGGTGCAAAACCCTCGACCTCCCCTCAATGAGATTCTTGATGAAGTCTCCTGAAATGGTTTTCACTCTCAGGCTCACGGCATCAGGGTCAAGAAATGTCATAAGTGCAAAACAAGGCTCAAAGCAAAGAGTGGCTATATTTAATCTTTTAAATTCTAACAGTTTTTTTAAAAGTAAGTTTATCTAACTACAACCGTTGCTCTAGATAAGATGAAACTTCTACATCATTTAGTGAGTTTTTGAAGAATCATTTATTTTGATGTTATTTGAATGGCTTCGTACTATATCGTATTTACAAGTATTTTAATGTAACTTCTAATCTTGTGCTTCCAATAAATGTCAAACCTTTATTAATGATTCATGTTTTTTCAAAATAGCTCAAATGTCAGTTTTGTGAATACCCAGAAATTGCAGATGTTTTTCACCATAAACATGAGCTCTTTAATCATGACCGCTCATTAGAATTATACACTACCTGAAGGTGTATGTTGTTCCCCTTTTATAGTTCAGTGACCAGTAATATAAATGTACCAAACCCATCTATTAGAAACCATGTGTCATGTCTGTGCCTCATACTCACATCATAAAACATAAAGTACAATATTTACACAGTCGTATTAATGCAGCAACAAGATGGATTCTCAATCTTTGTGAGTTTGTGAATTCACCAATATCACATCTCGGCCAGGACCAGGATCGATCACAGAGCAGCTCCGCCCCAAAACAAAACATACATGCCTACGGACGAACTTCATCTTTTTGTTTGTGAAAAACGTGCAGAGGGAAGTAGTTTGTGGAGGGAGGGATGAAAAAAAATACAAATTTGGCTTGTTCTGCTGTTGTGATGGTTCAATAGTTTGACCTTTTTGCGAGAGCCGTTCCAGAGTGATAAATGTGTAGAACTCTATTCAGAGTGCTACACATATCAGTCAGGCATGAGCCAGGTTAATTGTATTTTACCTCTGTGTGGTTCCTAACTTTATTACCCTACACAGCACAATCTAGCTCCCAACTTTCAGTTTAGTTTCTGGAGCAGGCTGAGATGGAAAAATGAGTGAGCAATTCCATTATGCGATGATTTGGAGCGTACTTTAGCGAAGAAGTCTGAATGTACCCCTGAATATTAGCATAACAAAAAGGTGAAACGTAATGACCTCTTTCTTCTACTATGAAGAAACAAATTATTAACTCAACCATTATAGCAGTCTCACCAACACATGCTCTTCTATAGAAAGTGTGTGGGGTCCACTGAAAAACACTACACACATATTTGGGTTCATTTTAGTGATGACATATCAAAATAGATTAAAAAAAAAAAAACTAAACACAGTGGCATATCAAAAGAAATATGCTCGGCCATCTTGTAAAAGAAAACCAATATCAAGTTAATGAACCACAAAAACAAACATTAGCATAAAGCTTTTGTCTCCAACAACGTTTTCATTAAGCAGTTTCCATTTATGGACTTTGTAGATGTTTCTTGTGTGAAAAACTACTTTCAGAAGTAAATTATCTTTGTAATAAGGTAATAAAATAAGAATTCCACATCGATAAAAACACACCAGTTGTTTGTGCCCATGACATTATCTTCATTTGACTTGCATTGTTCAGTTGCGCAGCATAAAAGCAGTCATTTACCCTGCATGCCTTTCTAAAAGATCACAATTACACTTTGGATCGATAAATACGCATTTGGGTTATGTTTATCTAGGCCAATTTGTCGTATAAATCAGCCTGACTGTCTTGTTCATTAGGCCGTAATAGATGCCATTAATACAGCGTCATCTCCCGGGAGTGTTTGAAGGAGAAGGAGGGCGCTAAGATGATTACTGCCAAGTGTTGACAACATTACCCACGAAATCAAATTAGACATGTACAACTCAAGACTGCAAGATGAAGTGTTATTATTCTGGAATAAAGGCAACGTGTCAGGGTGACTAATGACATTTTCTCCTGTAA